>VDFB02075321.1:337173847-337394897 GCA_007258455.2 Sequoia sempervirens | reverse complement strand
TGATGGATCTTGATTCCTTCATGTTCTAATGGAGAAAAATCTTGAAACCTACACATATGTAAGTCATGTGTAGCACTTGTAAAAAACTACATTGGTAACACAAAAATATGTTATAAATATTTGTACTTTTACAAAACATGAAATTAGTCTATATAAAAGGCAATTGCTATGTGAATGTGTTGACAAATAGATTTATATATATCAAATCACAATAGTTATTGGGATAGAAACCCCTCTTCAATATGGTGTGACTTCCTTATTGAAATCTAAAACTAAGATTTATCCTAAAGTTGTAGACTTTACAAGTAGGGTTTTATTATTTAAAAAACAATTAAATTGATTGAAGTGACTAGAATAATAAATGTGTAGATTTAATCAAAATATCACAACCTTCAATCAATTCTACACAATAATACATTTTCTTGATGAGTATATTTTCATATTTTAGAGAAATAATTTAAAAAATGGACAATCACATCTAACACAAGAGAGAATACACTAGAAAGTGCAAATGGAAAACAAAAATCAATTTTTTAATTTATTTACTCTTCAAAATTGAACAACCTAAATATTTTTCTCTCTATAACATCTATAAAGTTTATAAAAAATGACAAATACCTTCTCTTATTGAATGAATTACACTTTATAGACACCTAAGTCCATAGTGTTAGAGTAATTAAGAAAAACACATAATGATTGATTAGTCATTAATTAATGATTAGATCCCTTATTACTTTATTACACTTAATCTAAACTTGGGAGTGTTTTGTTATTTTTAGATTGTACTATTTATAGGTCAAGTTATCTCATCGCATAGGATTAGGACACTTGTCACAATCTAATCAAATCATAATCTAGGGTTTGAACTTTTTCTTTATAAACATTCATTTATACTTTGTAATCATTACATTACAGTTTAGATTAATTCATTACACATACAATTTATTTTTTGGGTGAATCATTCTCTCTTGGTTGAATAGAAAATCAATTGCTTTGATCTCTTCTTTGTGATAGCTGTTTTAGCTGTAGATGATTTTAGGGATCTATGGGGTTTCCTATCAACTCCAACATGGTATTAGAGCACCAGATAGGTGATTTCCTATCTAATTTAGAGAGATCTATCCTTGAGAGAAAAAATAGATCATCTTGGAGTGAAATGGGCATCACCATTGAGTTTAGAATAGTCAAAAATCTAAAATATTCCTATTGAATCGTTCAAATCTAAGTACTTGAAAAAAATGATAATTCCTTTAGGGGTTGCATAAATCTCCAAAAAAATCTATATAGTCATGCAAATATATATGGCTATACCATCATTAGGGTATGAATGCTTTTATGTAGTTAATTTGTAGATGTAGTTTTTTGGGATTTAAAAAAAACATTCTAGTCTTTTAAAAAATTCCAAGTTTTGCAAAATAAAATAAAAAAGGCATAAAAAAATAAATAAATAAATAAAGAGAAAGGGTACGAAGTACCCTATACTTGTATCTTTCACAAGTAACATTAGGTTTTTGGGCCCCACATAGGGGTCTTGACAACTACATTACTTACCAGCTACAGGTCTACATAGCCACCCGACACCCTTATCCTGCCAGCAACCAATGCTTCGAATTGGAAATGATAGAATATTTGAATATTCCTCACATATTTTTTTCTGATGTCAATCCAAATAATTTCCACTAGATCCTCACCAATCAAAATATCATGATCTTCAAAAGAATATTCCCACAATTTCAGTAGATAGCCAGTTTTTCAACAACCATAAAAAAAAATTGGCAGAGGAATTTTTGATGGATAATGTACCATTGGGAAAATGTGATGAGGAGAAGGGACTCACAATACAAGAAAGGAATCCCTAATCCCATATTTTCCTTTATAGGGTGATGGTTCATTCAAGGAAACCTAGGATCCTAAATTAGATTGACTATCAACGTAAAAGGTGAGTCAATTCTCAATAAGGGAGACCTAGCAAGATTCCTTAGGATTTGAAGGGTTCGCCACCAAGAAAAACCTTGGAAAATACAACTTAACATTCAGCTCACAAAACCTAGTAAATCAAGATAAATGATTAATGCAAATGATAAAATTAAGTAACAAAAAGTTAGGATGTATGTGATGAGAAGAAAAATGGATACCTAAAGATATCACACTTTTCCCACTAATCATTCACTAATGTCCTAGGAGTCCTATGGACACAAAAATTGTACTCCTTTATAGAAAGTACAATATGTGGCCTAATTTGGTCCTATTTTAGACACCCTTGCACCAATCACCTCTTAAAAATTGCATTTATAGGCCCCTAATGTTCATTATTTTTTATCTAGAGGCCCATTTCACTCAAAAATCATACAAATCTTCACAAATAATGTTTAATTCATTCATATCTCAAAAACTCACCTCTAAAAACCTCATGTGGGACCCATTCACCACCTTAGGCGAATGAGTCCCCTCTAGTTGGACCCACTCACCAAGGGTGGTGAATGAGTCCCTTTTTGGGGGAATTTTCAGTTTTAAGTAGGAAACTCACTGACTTAATTCATTTTTTCAGTGGATGTCAGCCTCTTAGGTGTTAATAACAAGAAATTAGGTATTCATGCCTATAAATATGTGTTTTTAGGTCATTTTTCACATCTCCTAGTCATTTTTACAAAGAAAAATCAAGTCAAGTGTTGAATATCTTCCACAAGAAGATTCTTTAGTCTTTCTACAACAAAGTTAAAGCTTTAGGACAGGAAGATAGGGTTTTTGCAGGCCTTCAAGCTCACTTCATATTCAAGATACAACATTAAAAAGGGTTTATCATGGATGCCTCTAGAGAATCATGGAGAAATCTAGGTTGAGGAGATGCAACTAGCCATCGAATCACACCTAAAGTCTTGTTTTCAAAGTGATTCCATCTTCCATTTTCTCTCTATATTCATATTTAAGGTTTGCATGTCATTAATGTTCATTTAAAATGTTGTATGGTTTCTTGGGTTGAAGTCTTACATCATTCAATCTCCATTTAAACATATTATTCGAGCACATTAGAATAGGGTTTTTTCTTACTTCAAATTTTCCTAGTCTTAGACACACTTAGGGCTAGGGTTTTATGCAGATTTCATTATCCATCCAAGGTTTGATTACCAAATTAGGGGTTTGACCAAGGCAAACCCCCCATTAGAAAACAAATTATATGATGTTTTGCAAGTGATTTCAAAGATTCATATCCAAGATTCAGTCAGGGAGTGTTGTGTTGTTATGTGTTTTCGCGACGTTAAACAACCCTCGCATGTAAAAATGATACCTCTTGAAGATAATCTTCAACAATAAAATTATTGAAAATCACCCCAAGGTCTCTCGGGTGTCAGGTCATGACGATGCATAAACAACTCAGATAAAAATGTGAAAATGTTGGTAATCACAAGGGGGCTTACAAATGAACAATGCTGGAAGTGAATTTTCATCAGATGCAACAATATGGTGATGCTTTCAACCCTAAAACTAACCCAGATTCAAAATAAACAACAAAAGAGATAAGGGTTTAGAGAGATTCTATTCTATTCTAACTCCTAAGATTAACAATGCAAATGATAAAACACTTGAAATAGACCAATCCCAACGAAACCAATCTCTGCTTGACCAAGATTAATCTGAAATCTTACAGAAATAGTGCAATCTTCTAAGGTTTTAAAGATTTTCAGATCATGAACATTCACCCAAGACAACCCAATTGCAGCTGAAATGAATAAATCTCCACAATTGAACCAAGCACAATGAATACAAAGGTCCAGGCTGACTTTACAAAGCAACTAACAATCAGCTAGCTGCAAGAAGTATGGACCAGGGATTGTTGTAAACACTTCAAACATTAAATCATAAACATCATTGAATCGGATTTAAATCTAAATCTAACAACCTTGAGCAATTTGAAAGATAGAACCATAAGAACCATGCAAGATAAGTCAACACAAAAGAGATCACCAGAGAATCACAATGTCTGCAATTGTATTGAATCGCCAAATTTCAGCAACAATTCATGTGTTCTGTTACATCACTTGCTCAGAAATTGACTAACTTCTACCTCTGTTCTACCGCTAAATTCGCTCTCTATCAAATCTTCTCCTAATCTTTTCCCCCCTCCTTACAAATGAGGCACAAATGTCATTTATAGAGAACCCCCAAACATGTCGGCCTAATTAGATTTTACATAACTAGCCCCAAAACGGGTCGGCCAGGAGAATTTCAAAATAGGACAAGATTTGCATTAAATGTATGAATATTATCCATGTCGGCCCACGATCTCCAGCAAGATCAGATTCATATGTTTTCCAGAAAGTCCTCTAGCTGTAGACAGTTTTGGCACGGATTTTTAGGCAGGTCCCACTTTAAAAATTTAAATTGAACATTTCCAGATTTCCCTCTTTGACACGAATCCATACACAAGTCCCCCTTTTAATATTTGTTTAGTCCTGAAAAATGGATATCATCATTAATAGCCCACATGTTCAAATTAAATTTGAATAAAATTTAGACATTTTCTAAAAAACTTACATTTTATAAGGAAACTTTCCATTTTTCAGAATTTTTTCCATTTTTGGAAACTTTTATTTTCAATTTTTTTTTATTTCACAGCCTTTCATTTTCAGGGTCAATTTTAAAAAATTTCCATTTTTGGAAAAATAGTCATTTTTCAAGAAAAATTTCCATTTCGGGAAACCAGACCAAGGGGAAAATCTGAGAAAATCCAGGTCAGGTGTACTCTAGATCAGAATCCAAAAAAAATCAGCCGGATAGGATTCTACCGAATAAGGCAAAAATTTCAACAATAGATCATCAAAACGAACCAAGAATGTGGGAAACATTGTGTAATATATCAAATTAAGCATGGGGTGTTGATCATTTATCATCAAATTCATCAATTTAATCCAGTATTTCAATTTGCACAAAGCCTGGCAAAAAATTCAAAAAAATTCGGGTGGACAGGATTTTCGCGGACGGCATAAAATTTCAGACCTTGGCACATACCCGAAAAATTGAGGAAATCTAGGAAAATCCTGGTTGGGCAGAAAATCCCTGACGCAGGCAAAGTCTGACCCGACTCAGCTTCTGATCCGAATTTGAGTAGACCTCGGGAAAAATCCGGACGAGCCCCGAAATCCTGGATTAAAACCTTGATGCACCAGCCTGCTTTGAAATAATCCAGAAAATTCGGGATGATTTAAAAAATCCCTTGGATAGCAAACTCCAGATTTTGTAATGTGAGCCGACTTTGAAATTAATCCAAAAATCCTGACGGACTGAAAATTTTGGATTGGGGTAAAAACCCAGATTTTTGCACAGAGCCGGGCTTTGAACAGAATCCGAGAAAATTCGGATGGACCGGAAAATCCCGGATTGGGGTAGAAACCCGGATTTTGCTTAGAGCTTAGTTTTTTCGAAGGGCAACCTGGGGAACTCACTTGGGCAAGCAAAATGAACATCTAAGGACCTCCAAAGGCAACCAAATCAATAAAATTAAGGGGCCAAAAGATACCAAAAGCCAGATCAAAAAGAGGGTCCCCACTTTCAGTGGGGCGTGTGTGCAAAACTGCACAACAAATGGCGACTCCGCTGGGAAAATGCTCCAGAGCATTTTGATGATGAACAAGAATCATGAACTCAGAATCTCTGGTTTCGATCTCCCTATCAGGCAAACAAATCAAAATGTAAGATTAAAGAAAATTAAGACCAAAGGCTGACTGAAACTTCCATAGACTAAAAATCCAAGTGTGTGCAAGTGAGTTCATTTCCTTCCTTAAGCTACCGTAGAAACCAAGCTCAGTCAAGTTAGGCTACGTAAAGATTCTAACTCCAAAAGCAACCTGGATAGAGCCTCGCTACCAGTCAGACATCCATAGCCCCGACGAGGTTATCGCTGTGACTCTCCTGAACATATCTCTATTGTCAGCCAGACGTTCATAGCCCCTGTAGAGATACTCAGATATCCCTGATGAGTTGAAATCATTCTTCTGACTCTCAATATTTTCTCTTCTTTTCTCTTTTTCTTTTTCTTTTTTTGATATATATATATATATATTTTACACTTTTCATTTTAACCTGTGAATAGTGAAGTCCACACTCAGGGCTGAGAACCACAGTGGCACTGAAGCAGAAATATAATTTTTCACCCAACAAAACCTTGCAAGGACCCTACTACAACCTTCGGATTCTTAAGATGTATGAAGGATATAAGATTTCAGAATACTTAAGGTTCAAGGCAGACCAATGACCCATTCTCTTTAAATTAGACATTCAGGTTGCTTGACACCAATAAAAGATCTTTGACCATTAATTCAAGACACATGATTAAAGTCCATCAATGAAACACTTAGAACAATCCTAGATAAAAAATAATTATTGCACAGGAAAGACACTTCCCCAACCAGAAAATAGAAAACCCAAGCCAGAGAAACAAAACAACAACCAAACCGAAACCCACAGCAAACTAAACTAGCCAAAACAGAAGCAAAGAAAAGCAATCTAAACTAAGCAATCTATTCCTAAATAAAACAAAACAGAAAAAAGTAAAAAAAAAGCAGACCAAGCTGCATTTATTCAGATCAACACTATGTACAGAGAGACTCAAAGTGGCTCATAATTAGATAGGAGGAATTGAGACTCATCCCCATATGATTAATCAATGCACGGATAAGCAATAAAGTGAAGGTAACAGTCCTCAGAAATGCAAACCTGTCTTTATATTCAAAAAAATAAATCTCTGCATTGTAGCATTCAAACTCCATGTAAAAATTAGGAATAACTGGTAACTGAGGTAACTCATTAGGACCATGATTAACCCATATGCAAGTTGTCTTCCCTAAATCTCCATAATCAAATCGACAAGATTGAGAATTTCCAGCAAAGAAAGAAACAACCTGATTTTGCATTTCTTCAAACTGAGTGTTGTGTTCATCATCCTGCACTTGTGAAGAGTTGATCATAGTGTCATCAGGGGGTCTCCATTGATGGTGCAATATTCCACTTGCATTTGAAACATGCAAGATAGAATTAGAGGAATCATTACATGATGTAGAGTGAAATTCATATCGAAGACTTTCAGAACTATGAACATGGAACTTATCACCTATTTGAGTATTTCCATGAGGGATCAACAATGAAAACGTAGAGGCATTATCTTGAACAAGAATTTCCTCAGCAGGATGCTCATTCGAAGGTATCATAGATTAATCTTCCAGCACATTCTCACCTGGAGAAGTTGGAGCATGTTCAGCAATACTGACTGTAACATTTCTGTTTTCAACATCATTCATATTTTCCTGCACATTAACATGGACCACATCAGCTACCCCATCAATAATGCATAGAATCTGTGAGTTTTCATTGTGCAGTTCATCAATAAGCTGAGGAAAAACAGAATTAGATAAATGAGAAGACTCCCTGAATTCATCTTCTTTTGGCACTAGTTCGGATTCTTTATCACAATCATCGGGAACGTTGACCACTTCACCGAGTGCCTTCTCATATTCTTCAAGACATTCATCAGCAACTAGTTGACATTCCTCAGTCATAGACTCATTTGATGTACCTATCTGTGTATCATTTGCATGTAAGAGTAGCTGTACTTGTTTTTTCACCTCATTTATGACTGTCTAGCACTGGAAACAGGTGAATTCTGAATGCTCTTCCTCATGTATCCTACACCAAGCTGGTAACAACAGCTCCTCTAGGCAGACTCCAAAACCCAGGCTTGACCAATCTCTTATAATTCTGGCAAAAAACTCTTTGTATCTAGTCTGTATCAAGTCCTTATCTTGGAAAGGAACCTCTTTCTCAGCCCCTACTATATTTTCAGGAACTTGACTAGCCTCAACATGAACATCCTCCTTGATCTCCGTAGGTGATTCTTCACTTGAATGTTCCTCTGGCAACTTTAAAATCTCATATCTATCATCCTAGTATTCAGTTCTTTCCAAAGTCATGTCAACATCAGTTGCAATGCCATCCCTGGATTCAGAAGTAGTCAGCCCTTCTGCAGTGCATTCTTTGCTTAACTCACCTTTCCACTCCAATTATTCTCCAACTTTAAAGATAATGTCCCCACAGGAATGACAGATAAACTCTGAATGTTTCGCATCATGGACTCTACACCATTTAGACGAAAGGAAATCCTGCAAGCACTTACCACTAGCAAACTGACCTTCAACTATCTGTGTAAATGCCTCAACTGCAACATCAATAAACCCTAGATCTAAGGTGGCTAATGGTTCAGACAGATTTTGCATGAAAATGTTCCTTTGCAAGACCATCTCAATGTTGTCTAGAAAGGCCAAGCATTCAAACTCATTGTGTCTACAGGTATTATGAAGCCTACACTTGTCTGAAAATGGACAATGATGTAAACCCTTGCCATTCCATTGATTTATCCTCCTATTCAAGGACTTACAGATTTGAAAAAAAATCAATTTGAAGACTGTTTCCATTATGAAAAATGTAACGCTGATTTTCCATCTTGACTCAGAACTTGAATTTTCTGATTTTGAGATCTGCCATATCTCAGATTTTCAACATAGAGGCTCATTCAATCTTCCAACAATGCCACCTTGTTCAGCCCTCCTTCTAGCGCCAATCTATTGATGGTGTTTTTTGCACAGCAACAACTCAGGTAGAATACAATATCCTATCTCTCTTGAAAGGTAATCTTCAACAATAGATTACTGAAAATCACCCCAAGGTCTCTCGGGTGTCAGGTCATGACGATGCATAAACAACTCAGATAAAAATGTGAAAATGCTGGTAATCACAAGGGGCCTTACAAATGAACAATGCCAGAAGTGAATTTTCATCAGATGCAACAATATGGTGATGCTTTCAACCCTAAAACTAACCCAAATTCAAAATAGATAGCAAAAGAGATAAGGGTTTAGAGAGATTCTATTCTATTCTAACTCCTAAGATTAACAATGCAAATGATAAAACCCTTGAAATGGACCAATCCCAACGAAACCAATCTCTGCTTGACCAAGATTAATCTGCAATCTTACAGAAACAGTGCAATCTTCTAAGATTTTAAAGATTTTTAGATCATGAACATTCACCCAAGACAACCCAATTGCAGCTGAAATGAATAAATCTCCACAATTGAACCAAGCACAATGAATATAAAGGTCCAGGCTGACTTTACAAAGCAACTAACAATCAGCTAGCTGCAAAAAGTATGGACTAGGGATTACTGCAAACACTTCAAACATTAAATCATAAACATCATTGAATCGGATTTAAATCTAAATCTAACAACCTTGAGCAATTTGAAAGATAGAACCATAAGAACCATGCAAGATAAGTCAACACAAAAGAGATCACTAGAGAATCACAATGTCTGCAATTGTATTGAATCGCCAAATTTCAGCAACAATTCCTGTGTTCTGTTACATCACTTGCTCAGAAATTGACTAACTTCTACCTCTGTTCTACTGCCAAATTCGCTCTCTATGAAATCTTGTCCTAATCTTTTCCCTCTCTTACAAATGAGGCACTAATGCCATTTATAGAGATCCCCCAAACATGTCGGCCTAATTAGATTTTACAACAATAACTGGCCCCAAAACAGGCCGGCTAGGAGAATTTTAAAATAGGACAAGATTTGCATTAAATGTATGAATATTATCCATGTTGGCCCACAATCTCCAGCAAGATCAGATTAACGTGTTTTCCATAAAGTCCTCCAGCTGTAGACAGTTTTGGCACGGATTCTTAGGCAGGTCCCACTTTGAAAATTTAAATTGAACATTTCCAGATTTCCCTCTTTGGCACGAATCCATATGCAAGTCCCCCTTTTAATATTTGTTTAGTCATAAAAAATAGATATCATCATTAATAGCCCACATGTTCAAATTAAATTTGAATAAAATTTAGACATTTTCTAAAAAACTTACATTTTATAAGGAAACTTTCCATTTTCAGAATTTTTCCCATTTTTGGAAACTTTTATTTTCAATTTTTTTAATCTCAAGAAAATTTCATTTTCAGGGTCATTTTAAAAAAAATTCCATTTTTGGAAAAATAGTCATTTCCGGAAAAATTTCCATTTCGGGAAACCAGACCAAGGGGAAAATCCAAGAAAATCCAGGTCAGGCGGACTCCAGACCAGAATCCAGAAAAAATTAGCCGGATAGGATTCTACTGAATAAGGCAAAAATTTCAACAATAGATCATCAAAACGAACCAAGAATGCGCGAAACATCGTGTAATATATCAAATTAAGCATGAGGTGTTGAGCATTTATCATCAAATTCATCAATTTAATCCAGTATTTCAATTTGCACAAAGCTTGGGAAAAAATCATGAAAAATCTGGGTGGACCGGATTTCCGCGGACGGCATAAAATTCTCGACCTTGGCACGTACCCGGAAAACTGAAGAAATTCGGGAAAATTCGGGTTGGGCCGAAAATCCCGGACGCAGGCAAAGACCCGGACCTCGCTCGGATCTGGAATTTGAGTAGAATCCAGGAAAATTTGGATGGACCGGGAAATCCTGGATTGGGGTAAAAACCCAGATTTTTGCATAGAGCCGGGCTTTGAACAGAATCTGGGAAAATCCGGACGGACTGGAAAATCCCGGATTGGGGTAAAAACCCGGATTTTGCATAGAGCCAGACTTTAAACAGAATCTGGGAAAATCTGGACGGACTGGAAAATCCCAGATTGGGGTAAAAGCCCGGATTTTTGCATAGAGCCAGGCTTTGAACAAAATCTGGGAAAATCCGGACAGACCGGAAAATCTTGGATTGGGGTAGAAACTCGGATTTTGCTCAAAACTTAGTTTTTTCGAAGGGCAACCTGGGGAACTGACTTGGGCAAGCAAGATGAACATCTAAGGACCTCCAAAGGCAACCAAATCAATAAAATTAAGGGGCCAAAAGACACCAAAAGCCAGAGCAAAAAGAGGGTCCCCACTTTCAGTGGGGCGTGTGTGCAAAACTGCACAACAGTATAATCTATTACAAATTAAATAAATAAATCCCACATCAAGGATTTGAATGCTTTCGGATTTGTAGAGAATTAATTGTGGTTTGTGCATCCTCAACAAACCTTTTTTAGTAATCCTTTCTCCTTGGTCATCCTTGGGGTATCCTCTTGAAAAAAGGGATGGAACATGTTGATTAATAGACCCAATTCCAAATAAAGTCCAATGGAATGATATTGTTGTAGCTACTATTTTAGAAGCTTAGAAGTGATCCTCTATAAAAATTGAATCCTATACAAAGATTGATAGATATAAAATGAATTGGATATTTTCTAAAGACGTCTTAAATTGATACTCTAACTTGTAATTTCTATGAAAGTAGATGCAATATACACAAAATTCTTTAGAAGGGGCAACAAAAGATGCATGCAAATTCATTTGAGGAGATATTAATAGAATTGAATTTAATATAAGAGGTTGTAATTGGGATTTTAATAGGCATTGATATAGTTAGAAATGAAATGGACTTAAGTTAAGGGCCAAAATTGGATGCAAAATGGTTAGATTTTAAAATTTTTGTATGTTAAAGAAAAAATATGAAATCACCTATTTTGTCAATGTTGAATCACCTATATGATTGGTAGGTCACCCAAATGTTTTTTATGTTTCCAAGGTGACCCAAGATAATGTAGGAATTATTTCCACTTAAAGACCAAAAAATTGAGTTATAAATGTTGAGAAGAAAGTGTGAACTAGGTATATATGATCTATTTCTATTTGAATTTTACCCCAGTGTGATGGATAAGAAAGAGAATCAATTTATTTGTGTGGTGGATTATAGATTAGTGCATTAGATTCCAATCTAAATAAACTAAAATAAATCAATCATACATGTCCCATATTGACATAATTGAGCTAAAAAACCTTCATATATTTATTATAACATCATGTGCAATATACATATATCAGTTCCTTAATACATTTACAATAGATTCTCATATATCTATTTTAATCTCTAAATATATCATGCTTTTTTATTTATCTTTACATATATATTGACAACTCTCTTGCATCACATATATTCCATCTCATGTATCTCACTCATCTAACATATCATATCTTCTATTCTATATGGTACACATATGTTAATGAATACATCTAGGGATGTGTCCCTCTTCAAGTTTGCTCATTGATATGCTTCTCTATAGGTGTTGCAAGTCCTCCATAGGCATCATGCTATTGTTTCTTTGTCTTGTAGTGAATTCAACTTGCTCTATCATGATTGGGGATGTGTTCTCTTTCTTCTATCCTTTAGTATCCTTGAAATTTTTCACCATTATCCTCCATTAGACCACCCTTCATAATTTTCAACCTAATGGGTGTGACAAGGATCTATCCTACCAATAATAACATGACATGTCACTTGAGTAGAGTGCATGGTTTTTGAACAAGAGTAAAGAGCAAAGGAGGGTTCTACGAGTTGATTGGATACTTCCATCAATATTGGAAAAAATAAAAGTGATTTTTATTCATGCCTTATAGGTCATGTGCTAGATCATTAGATATTCATTAGATTGTTGTGCAAGAGCTATGATTTGAGGCACTTATAGATCCTCTTATAACATTCATTTTCTTTGTACTCTAGATTTTTATAGTAAGTACAATTCCATATAAGTTTATTGCTACAATCATGATGTTCTTTGGATGAGTTGTACCTAATATGGTAAATACAATTCTTCTCTCATGATCATTTATCTTGAAAGTTCTTGTAATTATTCTTTCCCTTTTTCACAAAGGCTCAAGACTCAATGCTACAAGACTCCCTAGAAATTTCTCTTTCCACACTAGCTTAGCACATAACTCTTCATGTTTCATTTTCTGATGTATTAATAGTATATGAGCTTCTAATAAATGGTTGATATGATCCTAGAATATTTTTATGGTTACTTGTACAAAATATTTTTCTATTTATATCCTTTCTAAAAGAAATATACTCATTTTTTCTTTTATTTTAGTTTTTTTAAGGGTTAGAAATATATGTTATTTT
The DNA here is from genome assembly GCA_007258455.2 of Sequoia sempervirens. NCBI lineage: Eukaryota > Viridiplantae > Streptophyta > Pinopsida > Cupressales > Cupressaceae > Sequoia > Sequoia sempervirens. The sequence goes on along the minus strand of VDFB02075321.1, from coordinate 337,381,904 downwards.
TCATACAATTTTTATAATGTGGACAATAATTTGAGTCTACTTCTTTCATTATGAATTTTAAGATTAATTTTTCAAAAAATACTACCATATTAATACCATCTCATCTCTTTTATCCAAATTTTCTCAAATAAAATAACCAAATAATAATTAACTTTTAAAATTTAATTTAACATTAAAACACCAATAAAAAAACAATTAAATGCAAACTCTCACTTTTTTATAAAAACAAACAATTAACTGCAAATCCTTACTCACAAAATAGCCTGTAAATTTTTCAAAAGAAAATTAATTTCTTGCCCAATTATTCCAGCCACAAATTCTTAGTTGCAAAACAATTTTGAAATCCTTACCCCTTTTCTTATACGCTGATTTTCTTCTCAATTGCAATATAACTCTTCCCCTCCTTTGCCTTGCATGACACTGCCTGTCTTCCTTCTCCTTAACTTGGCTGTGACACCATATTGGAAAAAAGGTCAATATATCTAAAACTCATTTAAAGGAACAAATAGTCACATATAATTCATTTCAGAGCAAAGTATAATCACAAAGCAGCAGATCAGATCTTATATTTGCTTGATGCTTGATTGTTTAATGGTTAAGTGGGTGTTTATATAAACCACTTTTTTATCTCTAGAAGGGCCTAAAACAGTTAATAGAAAAATCTAGAAAGGAAGAACCCAAATGCTGGAATGTTCTAGATCACAGCACCAGATGAACATTATTTTTTAAACAGAACTGTATGGTGGATCAGCATATAAGGAAAAGAAAATCCATATTGACGAATCATTCATTGAAATATAAGTCCATTACTTTCCAAGAGGAAATCTCCATTCGTAAAATACACAACTTTTAATTTAGCCCAAGTTTTCATCACGTAGCTAGTATTAAGACGAGGAGATCCGAAATAATCATGCATGAAAATTTCATATTTGATTACTTTACAAGGAAAAAGAAAAAAGAGGATTAAAGGGAGTGAAAGCTTACTTTGAATGAGAGGACTCTGATGGGGATGCTACCCCATTGTCATACCATGTACATGCAAATGAGGTGGATGCATCCATTTTAGCACATGAAGATATGAATACTTTATATTGTTGGGTGTTTTCATTCTTTTTGATTAGGATTTTATATCATCAAGAAGGTAATTTTGAGTTTTAGACTGAAAGTGAAACCTTTTCATTCTTAAAAGTAAGGAGTTATATTAAAGACTGTTCTACTGACAAAATAAACTATAGATGTACAGATTGGATGCTTGATGCTTGTTGATAGCCAGCCTTGATTCCTGAGATAAACAGATCAGCTAGGCGCAAAAAATGATTTCTGTAAGTTTTGTTATGTCTTACTATATTCCATCCCAAAGATCTGAATTCACAGAAATACTTCATCTTCTAATAATGAACTTACAAAAGTTTTAAGAACACTAAATTTATATAATAGTATTGTTTGAAAAAACAAGATCTGTAATTTACCCACATGCTACATAGAAGTGAACTCAATTCTATGTACATGGAGAAGAAAAACTAGTTGAAGATCCACCAACTCAGCTGGTGAAAGCCTTGGGGTTGCAACATCCATTAATCCTCACAGGGAAATGTTTAATTCTTGATAAATTCAGGCTGAACATTATCTCCCAGTGGGCCATGCATTTCATCATAAGCAGCTACTGGGTAATGAAGTTCATCATGGAAAAGATCATCTACTCCCGATGCACTGCAACGAATCTCCTGGGATCTATAATAATGAGTACTGACTAACGGTACAGGCTTGACATTCTTGTGGGACTGGATCCCGGATTCTTCCTTTCCAGTTAACTTTTGCACCACGTCTTTGAAGTCAGTCACACTAGTCTTAACAACAGGCGGACTTAAGATATGAACCACTCTAACCTCAGCTGATGTCTTTGGAATACAGATTTCTGTACCCTTTAAGCTCCTTTTCTGGGCCTTATCTTTAGAATTGCTCTCTCCCATACTCATCACCAAGATCTCCCTTCTTCCCCACTTTCTTTATTTCTGAACCGAACACGTTTCCTTAGGTTCAAAAGGACAGATATCAAAACAGGTTTCCCAAATTTATGTTTTTGGAAGTCATAAATAAGTGGCAATTCTATTAGGTAATGTTCCTAAGTATCATGGGAATAGTAAACTTAGTTAAGAATCGATATATTAAGACCTCACTTTAATTATTCAAGATGTCAATGGGTCTTTGGTTTACTCGTGAAGTTGAAAGATTCTAAATGAGCCCACTAAGGATCACGTCTTGCTGAGTATAAGGCTCCGACATGATAACAGATGAGGCCGGGATCATGCCCCGGGCGAATTGGTGGAATAGATACCTGTCAATCCTTGGCTCTTAGCCAAAGAGGTTTAGCCCAAGAAGGCTTGTGCTTCCGTATCCGGTAGCTACAAATAATTTATGGATGACCTCCATAAAAAAATAAAATAAATTCAGATAACTTCATTAAAAGGATTCATCTTCATAGATTTAGAGTGATGGTAAACAATCTCAGTGAACTCATTTTCTTTTTATGAAATCATCTAAACTAGTCATAAGAAATAGGTATTGGATTAGTTTGCCCATAAGAAAACATAGATATACAAAGTAAAAGTATTCATATTGGTAGACATGTTGCCACATGCCTAGATATTGTTTTGTTATTAATCAAGCGTCCATAGTCCTAGTGTAGATGTCTCCACTCTCGTCAAGGTATAGATCCATTATTAGCTAGGCATCCATAGCCACAATAAAAGGAGTTAACTGAAAAAAGGTAGAGTTTTTTTTAGTACATAAATGATAATTTTTTTTCTCATTATTATTATTTGTTTCATACTAATTAAGCTAGGTATTCTACTTTACTCAATAAAAAATAAACTAGTATAATCTATTACAAATTAAATAACTAAATCCCACATCAAGGATTTGAATGCTTTTAGATTTGTAGAGAATTAATTGTGGTTTGTGCATCCTCAATGGACCTTTTTTAATAATCCTTTCTCCTTGGTCATCCTTGGGATCTCCTCTTGACAAAAGGGATGGAACATGTTGATTAAAAGACCCAAGTCCAAATAAATTCCAACAAAATGATATTGTTGTAGCTATTATTTTAGAAGCTTAGATGTGATCTTCTATAAAATTGAAACCTATACAAAGATTGGTAGATATAAAATGAATTGGATATTTTCTAAAGACCTCTTAAATTGATACTCTAACTAGTTGTAATTGCTATGAAAGTAGATGCAATATATACAAAATTATTTAGAAAGGGCAATAAAAGATTCATGCAAACTCATTTGAGGAGATATTAATAGAATTGAATTCAATTTAAGAGGTTGTAATTGAGATTTTAATAAGCATTGATATAGTTAGAAATGAAATGGACTTAAGTTAAGGCCCAAAATTGGATGCAAAATGGTTGGATTTTAATGTTTCTGTATGCTAAGAAAAAATATGAAATCATCTATTTTGTCAATGTTGAATTGCCTATATGATTGGTAGGTCGCCCAGATGTTTTGTATGTTTCCAAGGTGACCCAAGATAATATAGGAGTTCTTTTCACTTAAAGACAAAAAAAGTGAGTTATAAATGTTGAGAAGAAAGTGTAAACTAGATATATATGAGCTATTTCTATTTCAATTCTACCAGAGTGTGATGGATAAGAAAGAGAATCATTTTTTTTGTGTGGTGGATTATAGATTAGTGCATTAGATTCCAATCTAAATAAACTAAAATAAAATCAATCATACATGTACCATATTGACATAATTGAGCTAAAAAACCTTCATATATTTATTATAACATCATGTGCAATATACATCTATTAGTTCCTTAATACATCTACAATAGATTCTCATATATCTATTTTAATCTCTCAATATATCATGCTCTTTTATTTCTCTTTACATATATATTGATAACTCTCTTGCATCACATATATTCCATCTCATGTATCTCACTCATCTAACATATCATATCTTCTATTCTATATGGTACGAATAAATCTAGGGATGTGTCCCTCTTCAAGTTTCCTCATTGATATGCCTCTCTATAGGTGTTGCAATTCCTCCATAGGCGTCATGCTATTGTTTCTTTGTCTTGCAATGAATTCAACTTGCTCTATCATGATTGGGGATGTGTTCTCTTTCTTATAGCCTTTAGTATCCTTGAAAAATTTCACCACTATCCTCCATTAGACCACCCTTCATAATTTTCAACCTAATGGGAGTGACAAGGATCTATCCCACCAATGATAATAGGACATGTCACTTGAGTAGAGTGCATGGTTTTTGAACAAGAGTAAAGAGAAAAGGAGGGTCCTAGGAGCTGATTGGATACTTCAATCAAAATTGGAAAAAATAAAAGTGAGTTTTATTCATTCCATATAGGTCATATGCCAGATCGTCAGATCTTCATTAGATTGTTGTGCAAGAGCTATGATTTGAAGCACTTATAGATCCTCTAATAACATTCATTTGCTTTGTATGAGCTAGATTTTTATAGTAAGTACAATTCCCTATAAATTTATTGCTACAATCATCATGTTCTTTGGATGAGTTGTACCTAATATGGTAAATACAATTCTTCTCTCATCATTTATCTTGAAAGTTCTTGTAATTGTTATTTTCCTTTTTCACAAAGGCTCAAGACTCAATGCTAGGGGAGAAGACCCAGTATCTGCTAGGGCTAACTTTGAGCAACTATAGAATTCAAACCGTACATCGAATCAATTTTTTTTTATGGGTTTTTTTCGCTCACGAGTTAAGTGCTTGTAACTAAGGTTTTGGCTTCTGGGCAATTTGATCAAGTGCGGGAGCGTTGGATATGCACGCGGAGGTCAAAAAGTCACCTTTTAGAGGTGTTGTCCATTTGCCGCCACCTAATGTCCTAGTATCCACCCGCTATAATCTCAATCAATTATAGTTGTTTTAGCACTTAAAATCCACTCAAATCATTCACTTTAGCACTTAATGAGTAGCTATTGGTGTTTTTGTAATTATTTATTCAATCAAATAAAGTTTTTTAATGGATCAAAGTGAATTTTTTTTTGGGGGGTTAAGTGAGCATGGAGGTGGTGGTAATTCAATGGAGGGTGGTAACTGGGTCCTTTCCCCTACAAGACTCCCTAGAAATTTCTCTTCCTACACTAGCTTAGCACATAACTCTTCATGTTTCATTTTCTGATGTATTAATAGTATACAAGCTTCTAATAAATGGTTGATATGATCCTAGAATATTTTTAGGGTTACTTGTACAAAATATTTAAATTCTATTTATATACTTTCTAAAAGAACTATACTCATTTTTTCTTTTAATTTAGATTTTTTAAGGGTTAGAAACATATGTTTTTCTTCATATGACTTTTGTAATGTAGACAAAAATTTGAGTCCATTTCTTTCGTTATGAATTTTAAGAATAATTTTTCAAAGAATACTACCATATTACTACCATCTCATCTCTTTTATACAATTTTTCTCAAAATAAAATAACCAAATAATAATTAACTTTTTAAATTTAAATTAACTTTAAAAACCATTAAAAAAACAATTAACTACAAATTCTCATGTTTTTATAGAAACAAACAATTAACTACAAATATTTACTCACAAAATTGTTGGAAATAGGATGCCATTTAATTGCAATCCTAAACATTATTTATTTCATGTATCTCCTAAGTCCTTGGAAAGTGTTCTCAAACACTAGGATTAGAGAGAGATTAATATTTGATGAAATAATCATGTTAATTGACATTTGTAATTAATTCTAAATGCTAGGAGCATGTGAGGGCATCCATTATGAGTTCCTAAATAATAGGGGCACATGGGGCACCCACATGGTAGGTGACACTCACATTAAGTTCAGTTAACTATTCAGAGTAAGAGATAACACTTTTGAATGCATGCATAGATCCTAGGAGTTAGGGTTTGATGTTTGCATGCATGAAGTTTAGTTTAGTTCAATTCAGTTTAGATCAGTTTAGTTTAGTTTAGTTCAGTTTAGAATCAGTTTAGTTTAGTTTAGTTTAGTTTAGTTTAGTTTAGTTCAGTTCACTTTAGTTCAGTTCAGTTTAGTTCAGTTATGGTTTAGTTATCTTTAGTTAATTTTAGTTGAATGCTAGTTGAATTCAGTTAACTTGGAATGCATGACTAATGACTTGAGTTGCATAACAGATAACAAGAACTACCTTCAGTTAATAGGGGATGACCATTCTTGCATGAATGGTGTTGAGAATTTTTTCAGTTAACAAGAAATGACTTGGACCCAACTTGGGTTCCCAAGTTGGCTTCTTGGAATTAACTCCTTTGCATGGTGAGATATTTTAGAAGGCTAAGTTAATTGGGACCACTCTTGGGCTCCTACTTTGAGGATAAAGCCTTGAAGATATTTATAGAATAGAGGTTGAGTTGCTACTTCAGTTTGGGATGCCCAAATGCATGAAGATGAGGATTCAAAATTCTTCTTCACGACATAACTCTGTTGCATGAGATAGGCATACCTTTTAGGGATAGGGATTGAACATTGTAATTGTAACTCTTGTGGAGTTTAAAAAATTAATCAAAGCCTATTTATCTCAAGCAAGTTGAAGAGAGTTAGTATCAGTTTTATTGTAGGTTGTGAAGAAGATTTGTGAAGGCAAAAGAAGCATTCTCAAGAAAGAATTGTAATCTACTTCAGAGATTAAATAATACATTGATTCTTGGTGGAGTTTTTTCCCGAAAGGGTTTCTCCGTAGTATATGCTTGTGTAATATTTCTAATATCCTGTCTAATTCTTCTACAAATTCTATCTTTATTCTACAAATGGTAAATGGATTAATCAGATAATCACCCACAAAGAATTTGTAACAAAGGAGAATACATATTTAGATCACTAATCATAAAGTTTTACAAAGTATTAATCTATATACACACCACAATTTTCAACATTTGGTATCAGAGCTGAGGTTGGGTAAAGTATTGGGACTCCTTTCTCTTAAAATATTGGATGTTTTTTTTGGCTATAGTGGGAGCTTTTACTATTTTTGTTATTGTTGATTTTGGAAAATAAGTTTTTTACAAGGAGTATATATTCTTTCTTTAGAGGATGTTTATCATATTTCATTGAGATCTTGGATTCACAGGTTTGGTGTGAGCTTATGACAAAAATGTGGTTTTGATCATGTGCATCATGATGCCATGGGATTGCTCAGTATCATGGTTCAATGGGAGCATTTGGCAATGAAGTGGATTCTTGGTTGTAGGATGGTTTTGTTATTATGTCATGGTATACTCTTGATTAGTGGTTTAGAGTTGTGGCATGGTACATGTTATGATAATTTTGATCACGAGGAAATGTTTGAAATTCCTTATGCTTTTGATAGTGATGGTTTAATGTTTATCTTGTTGCCATGTATAGCTCGGTATCACAATTTAGTGGGAGATTTGGTAGGATATAGTGATCTTCATGAAGAGGATGGTAGTCATGATGCCATGTGTGACTCGACCTACCCTGGTTTAGTGGGAGTTTTTGGCAGTGATGTGGATGCATCATTGGTAAGGTTATCTTCAAATGATTGGGGATATGTTTTCTTGGTTTAGAGTGGTTGCTATTATGTCATGGTTTACTCTTGTTGCATTTAGAGTTTGACATGGTTCTCTTGAGACTAGAATGTTTAAGTGTTTTATGGTGCATGTGATCTCCTATAAGGAGATGGTTAGATCATGGATGTCATGTTTATGTTCAAGATTGGAGCTTTGAAATTGATCTTGTGTAGTTCTCTTAAGTATTGGGTACATTAAGCATTTGCTTGATTACTTCATGATAGTGCTATGTTGCATTTGGATTTTGGCATGGATTGGTTGGTTACAGGTCCTCATGGACATTTGGAGAAATAGTTGAGGGTTAAGTTCTCTTATGGTAATAGATATATGTTGGAATGGTTACTTGTAAGAAAAGCTATTTTCAACAGTAAAGACCGAGAAGCCTACACCTTGGTTGAGCATGAGTTCAACACACTCGGCAGTTTAACATGCCTCCAAAGAGGCAGTTTGGATACAAAGACTTGGGAAATGTATTGGTTTTAATTGCAAGTAAGTTAAGTATCATGCTCGTACTAAGCATGTTGATGTTAAGTATCACTTTGTGTGAGAAATGGTTGAGAGTGGGAAGGTATTAATTGAGAAAGTAAAAAATTTAATTAATGTTATAGATTATCTTATGAAACCAGTTCCTTTAGATAAGTTCTCTTGGTTTTAATCATTTTCTTGGAGCTTCATGATTATGCAACTTGCATTTGAATTTGGGATGGATTGATTAGTTGGTGCAGGAAGGCCATTGGCCTTGAGTCCTATACTTGATTTAAAATTATTATTCCTTGTTTAGAATAATTGCAATGTATAATGTCAAGTGGGAGAATGTTAGAAATAGGATGCCATTTAATTGCAATCCTAAACATTAAATTTATTTCATGTATCTCCTAAGTCCTTGGAAAGTGTTCTCAAACACTAGAATTAGAAAGAGATTAATATTTGATGAAATAATCATGTTAATTGACATTTGTAATTAATTCTAAATGTTAGGAGCATGTGAGGGCATCCATTATGAGTTCCTAAATAATAGGGGCACATGGGGCATCCACATGGTAGGTGACACTCACCTTAAGTTTAGTTAACTATTCAGAGTAAGAGATAACACTTTTGAATGCATTTATAGATCCTAGGAGTTAGGGTTTGATGTTTGCATGCATGAAGTTTAGTTTAGTTCAGTTCAGTTCAGTTCAGTTCAGTTTAGTTTAGTTCAGTTTAGAATCAGTTTAGTTTAGTTTAGTTCAGTTCAGTTATGGTTCAATTATCTTTAGTTAGTTTTAGCTGAATGCTAGTTGACATTAGTTTACTTGGAATGCATGACTAATGACTTGAGTTGCATGACAGATAACAGGGACTAGCTTTAGTTAACAGGGGATGAAAATTCTTGGATGAATAGTGTTGAGAAATGTTTTAGTTAACAAGAAATGACTTGGACCCAACTTGGGTGCCCAAGTTGGCTTCTTGGAATTAACTCCTTTGCATGGTAAGATATTTCAGAAGGCTAAGTTAAGTGGGACCACACTTGGGACCCTACTTTGAAGATAAAGCCTTGAATATATTTACAAAATAGAGGCTGAGTTGCTACTTTAGTTTGGGACTCCCAAATGCATGAAGATGAGGATTTGACATTGTTCTTCATGGAATAACTTTATTTGCATGAGATAGGCGTACCTATTAGGGATAGGGCTTGAACATTGTAATTGTAACTCTTGCAGAGTTTACAAAGTTAATCAAAGCCTAGTTATCTCAAGCAAGTTGAAGAGAGTTAGTAGATCAGTTTTATTGCAGGTTGTGAAGGAGATTTGGTGAAGGAAAAAGAAGCATTCTCAAGCAAGAATTGTAATCTACTTCAGAGATTAAGTAATACATTGATTCTTCGTGGAGTTTTTTCCCGAAAGGGTTTCTCCACGGTATATGCTTATGTAATCTTTCTAATATCTTGTCTAATTCTTCTACAACTTCTATCTTTATTCTACAAATGGTAAATGGATTAATCAGATAATCACCCACAAAGAATTTGTAACAAAGGAGAATACATATTTAGATCACCAACCATAAAGTTTTACAAAGTATTAAGCTACATAAACACCTCTATTTTCAACATTTGGTATAAGAGCTGAGGTTGGGTAGAGTATTGGGACTCCTTTCTCTTAAAATATTGGAGGTTTTTTGGCTATAGTGGGAGCTTTTACTATTTTTGTTATTGTTGATTTTGGAAAATAAGTTGTTACAAGGAGTATATATTCTTTCTTTAGAGGATGTTTATCATGTTTCATTGAGATCTTGGATTCACAGGTTTGGTGTGAGCTTATGATAGAAATGTGGTTTTGATTATGTGCATCATGATGCCATGGGATTGCTGAGTATCACGGTTCAGTGGGAGCATTTCGCAATGAAATGGATTCTTGGTTGTAGGATGGTTTGTTTATTATGTCATGTTATACTCTTGATTAGCAGTTTAGAGAGTTGGCATGGTACATGTTATGATAATTTTGATCATGAGGAAATGTTTGAAATTCCTTATGCTTTTGATAGTGATGGTTTAATGTTTATCTTGTTTCCATGTATATCTCAGTATCACAGTTTAGTGGGAACTTTGGTAGGACATAGTGATCTTCATGAAGAGGATGGTAGTCACAATGCCATGTGTGACTCGACCTACCATGGTTCAGTGGGAGTTGTTGGCAGTGACGTGGATGCATCACTGGTAAGGTTATCTTCAGGTGATTGGGGATATGTTTTCTTGGTTTAGAGTGGTTGCTATTATGTCATGGTTTACTCTTGTTGCATTTAGAGTTTGACATGGTTCTCTTGAGACTAGAATGTTTAAGTGTGTTATGGTGCATGTTATCTCCTATAAGGAGATGGTTATATCATGGATGTCATGTTTATATTCAAGATTGGAGCTTTGACATTGATCTTGTGTAGTTCTCTTAAGTATTGGGTACATTAATAATTTGCTTGATTACTTCATGATAGTGCTATGTTGCATTTGGAGTTTGGCATGGATTGGTTGGTTACAGGTCCTCATGGATACTTGGAGAAATAGGTGAGGCTTAAGTTCTCTTATGGTAAGAGATATATGTTGGAATAGTTACTTGTAAGAAAAAATATTTTCAACAGTAAATACTGAGAAGCCTACACCTTGGTTGAATGTGAGTTCAACACACTTGATAGTTTAACATGCCTCCAAAGAGGAAGTTTGGATACAAAGACTTGGGAAAGGTATTGGTTTTAATTGCAAGTAAGTTAAACTTGAATGTGATAGTCAGAGTGCTATGTGTTTAGCCAAAAATCCTATGTATCATACTCGTACTGAGCATGCTGATGTTAAGTATCACTTTGTGCGAGAAATGGTTGAGAGTGGGAAGGTATTAATTGAGATAGTCGACACTTTAATTAATGTTACAAATTATCTTATGAAACTAGGTCCTTGAGATAAGTTCACTTGGTTTTAATCATTTGCTTGGAGCTTCATGATTATGCAACTTGCATTTGAAGTTGGGATGGATTGATTAGTTGGTGCAGGAAGGCCATTGGCCTTGAGTCCTGTACTTGATTTAAAAATTATTATTCCTTGTTTAGAATAATTGCAATGTATAATGTCAAGTGGGAGAATGTTGGAAATAGGATGCCATTTAATTGCAATCCTAAACATTTTTTATTTCACGTATCTCCTAAGTCCTTGGAAAGTGTTCTCAAACAATATGATTAGAGAGAGATTAATATTTGATGAAATAATCATGTTAATTGACATTTGTAATTAATTCTAAATATTAAGAGCATGTGAGGGCGTCCATTATGAGTTCCTAAATAATAGGGGCACATGGGGTACCCACATGGTAGGTGACACTCACCTTAAGTTTAGTTAACTATTCAGAGTAAGAGATAACACTTCTAAATGCATGCAAAGATCCTAAGAGTTAGGGTTTGATGTTTGCATGCATGAAGTTCAGTTCAGTTATGGTTCAACTATCTTCAGTTAGTTTTAGTTGAATGCTAATTGACTTTAGTTAACTTGGAATCCATGACTAATGACTTGAGTTGCATAACATATAATAGGGACCACCTTCAGTTAATAGAGGATGACCATTCTTGCATGAATGGTGTTGAGAAATGTTTCAGTTAACAAGAAATGACTTGGACCCAACTTGGGTGCCCAAGTTGGCTTTTTGAAATCAACTCCTTTGCATGGTAAGATATTTCAGAAGGCTAAGTTAAGTGGTACCACTCTTGGGTGCCTACTTTGAGGATAAAGCCTTGAAAATATTTATAGAATAGAGGTTGAGTTGCTACTTCAGTTTGGGATGCCCAAATGCATGAAGATGAGGATTCAAAATTCTTCTTCACGACATAACTCTGTTTGCATGAGATAGGCATACCTTTTAGGGATAGGGATTGAACATTGTAATTGTAACTCTTGTGGAGTTTACAAAATTAATCAAAGCCTATTTATCTCAAGCAAGTTGAAGAGAGTTAGTATCAGTTTTATTGCAGGTTGTGAAGAAGATTTGGTGAAGGAAAAAGAAGCATTTTCAAGCAAGAATTGTAATCTACTTCAAAGATTAACTAATACATTGATTCTTGGTGGAGTTTTTTTTCGAAAGGGTTTCTCCACGATATATGTTTGTGTAATCTTTCTAATATCCTGTCTAATTCTTCTAAAACTTTTGTCTTCATTCTACAAATGGTAAAATGGATTAATCACATAATCACCCACATAAAAATTGTAACAAAGGAGAATACATATTTAGATCAGCAATCATAAAGTTTTACAAAATATTAAGCTACATAAACACCTCAATTTTCAACAAAAATAGCCTTTAAATTTTTCAAAAGAAAATTAATTTCTTACCTAGATATTCCAGCCACAAAGTCTAAGTTGCAAAACGATTTTGAAATCCTTACCTCTTTTCTTATACGCTGATTTTCTTCTCCATTGCAATATAACTCTTCCCCTCCTTTGCCTTGCATAACAATGCCTATCTTCCTTCTCCTTAACTTGGCTGTTATACCATATTGGAAAAAATGGTCAATATATCTAAAGCTCATTTAAAGGAACAATGAATTTAAGAGCAAAATATAATCACAAAGCAGCAGATCAGATCTTATATTTGCCTGATGCTTGATTATTTAATGGTTAAGTGGATGTTGCATATAACCCATTTTTTATCTATTAAGTGAGGTTTTTTTGGATTAAAATTATTTCAAATTTTTATATCAACGTTCCGGATCATATTCTATGATCTATTATCAGGATCCAAAACGTTGATATAAAAAATTGATACAGTTTTAATCTAGAAAAAACTCACTTGATATTTATCATAGACTGTAGAAACTTGATGCTTTTGATCATTTTTTAATCTCTAAAAGGGCCTAGAACAGTAAATAGAAAAATTAAGAAAGGAATAACCCAAATGCTGGAACGTGCTAGATAACAGCACCAAATGAACATTATTCTTTACACAGAACTGTAGGGTGGATCAGCATATAAGGAAATGTAAATCCATATTGATGAATCGTTCATTGAAATATAAGCCTTTTGGAGATCACTTTTACCCAAAAAAAAACATAAAAAACATTACTTTCCACAAATTTTTAATTTAGCCCAAGTTTTCATCGCGTAGCTTACTAGCTAGTATTAAGACAAGGAGATCCGAAATAATTATGCATGAAAATAACATATTTGGTTACTTTACAAGGAAAGAGAAAAAAGGAGGATTAAAGGGAGCGAAAGCTTACTTTTAATGTAAAGAGAAATTGAAGAATGGCTCTCATGGGAATGTTACCCCACTGTCATACCATGTACATGTAAATGAGGTGGATGCATCCAATATAGCACATGAAGATATTAATATTTTACATTGTTGGGTGTTTTTTCACATAAGATTTTAAGATAATTTTTCAAATCTCTTCCACTAAGAATCAAAGGCTGAGAAATGCTGTCATTCTTTAAAATAAAAGTTATATTAAAAAATGTTCTGCTGACAAAACAACTATAGATATACTGATAGGATGCTTATTGCTTGTTGATAGTCAGGCTTGATTCCTGAGATATACAGATCAGCTAGGTACAAAAAATAATTTCTGTAAGTTTTGTTATGTCTTACTATATTCCATCCTTAAGATCTGCATTCACATTTATTTTCTAATAAACTTAGAAAAGTTTTAAGAACACTAAATTTATACAATAGTACTGTTTGAAAAAACAAAGATCTGTAATTTACCCACATGTTACATAGAAGCAAACTCATTTCTATGTATATGGAGAAGAAAAACTACTTGAAGATCCACCAACTTAGCTGGTGAAAGCCTTGGGTTACAGCATCCATTAATCCACACAGGGAAATGCTTAATTCTTGATAAATCCAGGCTGAACACAATCTCCCAGTGGGCCATGCATTTCATCATAAGCAGCTACTGGGTAATGGCGTTCATCATGGAAAAGATCTTCTACTCCTGATGCACTGCAACGAATCTCCTGGGATCTATAATAATGAGTACTGACTAACGGTACAGGCTTGACATTCTTGTGGGACTGGATCCCGGATTCTTCCTTTCCAGTTAACTTTTGCACCACGTCTTTGAAATCAGTCACACTAGTCTTAACAACAGGCGGACTTAAGATATGAACCACTCTAACCTCACCTGATGTCTTTGGAATACAGATTTCTATACCCTTTAAGCTCCTTTTCTGGGCCTTATCTTTAGAATTGCTCTCTCCCATACTCATCACCAAGATCTCCCTTCTTTCCCACTCTCTGAAAAATGAAACCAGATTTTCTACAGTCCAGTCCCTGTTTCAACTTTGAGAATGCTCAATGTCCACTGCAAAAAACAGCCTGATTGTTGGTACTTCCTGCACAATAAAAAGGGTGTTATCAAATCAATACCCACAGAAGAAGCCAATATTTGGGTGCATTAAAAAATCTAAAGTAATGGTTTTTATGGTCTGCCAGGTACAGAAGGATAGAATTATATAGAAGGATAGAAATATAGAGAGGGAAAGTTTAGAATGAGATTTTAGATGAGTCATCTAAACAAATCAAAGTTTTGAATGTGTTGTTTGAATCAAAATGACGAAAGTAACGTCTCTACGTTTCATGCAAAATAAACCAAAGAATACAAATCTCTCAAATACGTGGGCAGGAGCAGGTATCAAGATTTGAAAGATCTACAGAACTTCTCGCGTCTCCCAGATTTGTCTAAAAAATCTACGGTCTCCAGCATTTGTAAAATAAAATACTAATCTCTGGAGTAGATTTGGATTTACTTTCTGTAACAAAACTCTACGGTCTCTATCACACTTGAATAATTATTCAAATCTTTGCTGGTAATACATCACATTTCTGAAACAGACATGGATTTATACTGTAATAAAAATGGATTTAGTTAGAACAAAGTTACAATAAGACGAAGTTGTCTCAATGGGAAATGAGTAGGCGGCAGCGAAGCAAGGAAAAAACCCTAAAATTAGACGTCACTATGATTGCCTTTTGTTACTGGAAAGCTTACGTCATCCATTTGGAATTCCACGTGCAGGAGATAAACTTGTTAATATTGTATTATATTAGATAATCTTAACTGCCCTGTCGTCCTGGCCGAAATTTAGTATTTATTACGGAATGCTTTGCTTTTTAATAATTTTATAGCGTAGACTAAGACTTCACTAAGTCAAAGTCTATAAGGAAATTTCCGAATGCTTCCAATTCACGTCATGTCTGGAGAATTCCAATAAAATCGGCCAATGGACCACCCCATGTTTTCTTCTAAAATGAAAAGTCATAGCTAATTTTATCTAGAATGTTACTAATTTTGATATTTTTGTCAAATTTGTATACGGTGTACTTTCTCATTTTATTTAGAATTCATTTTAATTTGTTTGTCCTTAATAAGACGATTAATGTGTAAAAATAGGATTTCGTGTTCAAATTGTATATTATTTTGTTTAATTTAGAATGAGAATGATTTTGAAATTTATGTTTGTAATGGTGAAAATTATATACTTTGTATTGTTTTATTTTATTAAGATTCATTTTAATTTGTTTGTTTTTAGTGAAATAATGAATGTATAATAATGAAGATTTCGTGTTTAAGTTGTAAATATTTTATTTAATTTAGAATTTATTAATTTTAAAATGATGAAAATTGTATATCTTGTACTTATTCTCTTTGCTTAGTATTTATTTTATTTTGCACATTTTTAATGAAATAATTATCTTATAAAAATGAAGATTTGACATTCAAGTTGTAAATATTTTGTTTACTTTAGAACAACACTAATTTTAAATTTGATGTTTGTAATGGTGAAAATTACATACTTTTTCACTTTAAAACTCATTTTAATTTCTTTATTTTTAATGAAATATTTAATGTGTAAAAATTAGAATTTCATGTTGAGGTTGTAAATATCTAGTTCAACCTCAAATGCTATTAATTTCAAAATTTACGTTTGGAATGGTAAAAATTATATACTTTGTACATTTTCACTTTGTTTATAATTGATTTTAATTTGCTTGTTTTTTAGATATTTTGTTTCATTTAGAATGACAATAATTTTGAAATTGATGTTTCTAATGTTGAAAATTGTGTACTTTTTCACTTTGTTTAAGATTCATTTTAATTTCTTTGTTCTTGATGAAACAATTGGTTTGTAAAATTGAAGATTTCATGTTGAAGTTGTAAGTATTTTGTTTAGAATAAATTAATTTCAAAATTTATATTTGTAATAGTTAAAATTGTATGCTTTGTACATTTTTTAATTTGTTTCAGATTCATTTTAAATTACTTATTTTATTGAATAATTAATGTGTTAAAATAAGTTTTTTTTTCAAAGTTATAAATATTTTATTTAATCTAGAATCTTATTTTAAAATGTATGTTTGAAATGGTGAAATTATATATCTTGAAAATTTTCACTTTGTTTAGTTTATTTTTGTGATGATCTCAACCTAAAATATTTATCTAAAATACCTAGATCTAATATACCCACAATAAGTATTTATGTGAATAATTAAGATCTAAAATATACCTAAAAAAATAAAATAAGTTTCCACACATTAATAGGTTGGAATTAAGTATTTCATTCAAATATATTACTAGTTCCTTCAAATATTTTTTGAAATGTTTGGATGTTTCAAGATTAAATATACATTTTAAAAATAACTAAAATTTTAAGTACTTAAAATGTTATAGTCCTCCAAATTTGAAGTATAAATACAAATTCCATATGAAGTTGCTTTTAGGAACTCAAAGTATTTGTTTTCTTCAAACTCCATGAAATAAATGAGTTTTAATCCATTAATATCTATAACCCATGTGTTTTTGTCCTCAAATATAATAGATTAACACAAGTGCTCAAATTATGAAAATTAGAGTTAGAATTTGTTTGATAGGTTGCCAAAACATACAAATAGAGGAAGTTTCTTACATCACATAGAGTTTGGAGACCTAATATGAAGCTCACACATGTTGATAGGAATATAAATTTTCCCTCCATATTATTACTCTCATTTTATTTCATTAATGACATCTTAGGTCATGTAAGGTAGTAGATGAAAACCTTCACTGAAATAAAGAGGGTCTAGATAAATGATTGCTTGAAGAATACAATTGGAATAGGGACATAAGGTCCAAGGATTCATATTTTAAAGGGTGCATTTCCAAGAGGGACTAGGTGTTTAGGAGTTGGGATGTTTTTCAAATGATTTTCACTTGGTATGTTGAAAGTTTGAAAGGTTCCAAGTTAAGGGTTAGTGGAATAGGATGTGGGGATGCCAAGATACAAATGGAAGTAAATGTTAGTGATATTAGAAAGGTAGAGAAATTGGACAATGGTGAATGAGATATAAATATCCTTACTAAATTTTTTCACAAGAGTGATGATGGTAGGGAGAACCCCAAAGGTCTTGAAGAGGGAAGTGTGACATGGATTAGGATATAGGAAAATAGGACATTGAGAACCAAAGATATAGAGAGAGAAGTCCAAATTTTTGTGAGGATTGGAGTAAAAAATATACAATATTAAAAGAAGCAAGGATCAAAATCTAGATATAATTAATGTAAAAAGGATTGGGGGTTAGTATTCAAAAATATTTGATGCTAGGAGTGGTGGGTGGAAATGTTTGATGGTTTGTAAGTGGTAAGGAAGTGACAGGCTAGAGATAAAAGTTTTATCATATCCGGGTATGTGCAGGATCATCATGCAAAAAATGGGCCCTTAAGTGGTGAAAAATTTAGAAAAATCAGAGTTAGGCAACTTCATGTAAAAAATTGAATAAGCTATCTATATTATTTCAAACATGTGTAAGAATAGAATCTGTAGCAAATTAAATGTAGTTTCTAAACTACTAGGTCTATTTAAAAATAAAAATCTATTTGGTGAAAATTTGAAATTTCAATGCAGTAGTACTTAAATTTTAGGGAAAAAATAAGAAGTAGGTGTTTATCTGACCACCCTAACCACAATAAATTGATAATTTTTTTATAAGATTTTAGATATAAGTAGAGGACTCATGTCTCGATGTGATGCATATTTTTTTTAAATTTTTTTTCAAGTAAATAATTAATTATGAATTTTTTATTACAACTTTTAAAAAATATAAAAACTCGTATGTCTAACCACCTTAACTTGGTCAAAACTTCATGAAATTCATTTTTTAATCTTATAGAATGTGAAGCATAGAATGTGACACATGTTTCAAATTCAAAAAATGTGATACTGTTTGAAAGCTATAGATGTTTTTTAATCAGGCTATCAATCGTGACTTTAGTCGTAATTCAAATGGAAAATGAATAATAATTATTTATTAAATTAAAAGTAAAGCATAATTTATATTGGTGGAAAGATGAGAACCTCCTTTAAAAACCCTTTCTATTTCATCAATTTTGGGTAAAAAAAAAGTCGTCAGCCACATACCTTACACATACCCATCATATCACCACTTTTTGGCCCATCATGATCTTGCACACACCCATCCACTATCAATAGGGATCAAGGATACAACATACTTGATACTATACTGACAAGGGAAAGGAAAACTTAAAAACATACAAACTTAAGAGTCATGAATGAGTCAAGATTAGGGTTTGGGGTTTTGGGATATTGGATACCCTTTATATATGTCATTAGGGAAAATTTAGGATCCTAAAGTATAACACATGTTAGGACTTAGGGATATTCAATTCCTAAAGGATCGGGGGTCAACATGACCAATCCCGTTAGATTGAGTGCAAGGAGATAAATAAAATTCTAAAATTTGATGAGATTAAAGGGAGAAAGGTTGTGGGGGAATACAAGATGAAGGTAAGGAATTATCATAGAGGATATTTTAAAGGTCTATAGAATGAGAAATTAGGGAAAACTATCGTGTTGAAAAATGTACTCCTTTACATTTTTACACTATATTTGCATCCCCTTAAATAATTGGACTTAATTAAGCTTCTAATTGCCTAAATTATGCATTCCTAAGCTTTATTATTCCTATTTTTTGAAAGGGAAATTGACATTAAAAAAATTCTAACATTAATTTAAACACCTTGGAAATTGTGTATTAGATTTAGGTCCCAAGACCCATTTGTCGTTGAGTGTCAAGACCTAATTTTTAATATGTTTTTTATGGAATTCTAATGATTTAAATTCGAGTTTCAAATGTCGTCTTGTGGAATATAATTTTTGAGAAATTAGATAAACACCTATAAATACAATTAATTTATCAATTCAAACTAAGCACACATAATCCAATTTTCATATGAGAAAAAATTATTGTCAAGAGCATCAAAGATAATATTTATCAAGCATCTATAATAGTAATCAAGATCATATCATCACGTCAAGATTCATGTGTGTTCATATTATGTTTTGGAGCTAACATTGTGATGTAAGTTTCAAGCATTCAAGCATACAATCAAGAAATTATTTAAGCCAATTCAAGAAAGATCCAATCCTTATCTAGAGATGTGTTAGACTTTAGTCCTCTAAGGGTAGCCTTTAAGGGTTTGGTGAGTTGTGACATAGAATTGTTCATTCATCAAATTCCTTTCATTTGTCATTATTTCATTATGTGAGATAAGGGGAATTCACTACTCACGAGTCTCTTCATTCTCAAGAGCATCCTAGGGAGTGAACAACCCTTAACCACCTCAAATGTTACTGAATGAGGAAATTGCAAAGAAGGTCGTATATAGACTAACTACTCAACTAGACTGCTTTGGAATTCGAGAGAGAAGGGTTTCAAGATCTCTGCCTCAAAAGGAATAGCTCTCAACCAGAGGAGAACAACGTGGTATCAGGATGCTAGTGTGACATGCTGGAGTCTGAAGGGAACACTAGCGTCTAAGGCTAATAAAGAAACAAAACCTTGAATAGAAATACTAAAACGTTACTAATGTACTCAAAATCGAGGTCTATTCAAATGATAAGTAAAAAATAAAATGAAATGATATAAAGCACAAAGAAGAGCCAAGGGATCTAAATTACAAATGGTCGAGTGCTTGAAATATTTCTCCAAGCCTCACTTTGGCAACTTGCACACAAGATGAATGCGGAAAAATGTTGGGGCTGTTTCAGGGCTTGCCATAGATAAACCCCCATTTTGGTATTACCACTTCCACGAATAGCTAGATAAATAGAGAGAGTAAACAAAGTAAAAAAATAAAGAGTGGTAAAAGAAATCCTCGCTTGGGGAGGAGAAAGCGCACCACCGAATAGCAAGTAAATAAAGTAATCTATTTGCAAATAGATAAACAAGAGAGCATTACCAATAGTCCTCAACCCCCTCTTGAACACACAAAAATGTCGTTGAATGCTTGGAAGAGAGCTTTGGCTATTGGAGGGACCTCAGTCCAGTAGAGTTTCACTCGTAGAAGTGATATTGCAAGAAGGACTAGTAGAGAATAGAGTGAGATTAAAGAAGTGAGGTGTTAGAATGAGAGAGAATCCCCAAAATGAGGGTAAGAAAGGGAGTTTTGTTGCTACAAGGGTTGGAGGAGCCGTTACATTCAAGAATCTGACTACAGGGACACATTTCATGAGCCAAGATTATGATATTCCTCGTTTCAAACTCAAAAAACCACCAAGACACTAGCACACCACATAGACATCTGCACATTGCATAGGCATCCAACACATCATTTTTCAAGAAATGAGAGGGCAGACTGTTGTCCCTTCATCATTAGACTTTGTGGAATTAGAATCACAAAATTATGACCCATGAGGCTCTTATCATAAATTAATTTAGGTGTAATAAATGTAAGGCAAAATGCTAAAATGTGAAATTGCTCCTAAGGTGCAATTCTACGACATTACATTTTTCGCTCACTTTACTGGGCTCGATTTTGGGAAAATCAGCCACACTAAAGTAGAAAAGAGAAAAAACACTAAAAACTTCAAAATTTTATAGATTTTCATGCCAAAAGGATACTATAGAGGATGTAGAGGTCGAGTAGGAAGGTACAAAAGATGCCCCCAACAATCGAACAAAGTGAAATATACAACATTTATCATGAAAATGTGCACAAAGTTTGATTCTACAAAACTAAAATTTTAAGTTAGTCCAAAAATTTGGAGGAAGCTACCAAGGTGAGAAGAATGATCAAGAAAAAATTTGATGGTTCAAAAGAAAAATATGGTAAATAGGTGACTATATTCCCCCTCTTGAGTTTCCCCCCATCCTAGTGGGGTAAAATCATGAGAAACAGAGTGACCATGACCATTGAGAAAAATGGGCCCTGGGGGGCCCATATATACCCAGGTAGGCCCCTAGAAGGGTCATATTCAGTATTCATCATGTGATTATTGCTAAATTTTGTGAGAGAAAATTCAACAAAATGCCATGTAGACGTGAGTACAGGGAGCCCAGATTGGGCCAACTATGATAGAATGTCTGCGAGAGTCTTGAGTCGAACTAGGTGAGTCCTTAAACATCACTTTATGCATTTTTTTTGAGATTTTAGATAGATTTTTAGAAAAATTAGAGTGCAAGTGTCCTAGCTACATGCATGTGTCCTCTTCGCATGCTGGCATCCCACTAGCATGCTGGGGTCCTCAGTCTGTGCTGTCATCCAACTATCTCTAATGGCAGACCCTAAGATGACATCACACCACATATATATCTACACGACATGCCTGCATCCCAATGGTGTAACTTAGCAATTTTTAGAATTATCTACATCAAATAGTCTAACTTGATTCTTTCTTCACTTTTGTATGACTATCCAGAGATGAGGAAGCATCCCGATGAGCGGGTGTTATGCCTTGTTCAAGATTAGTATGAGTGACTATCTGATGGAGAGGAGATCCTTCTACAGTGAGTCAGTCTATGACATGTCTATTGGATGCCAAAGATGATCTACCATGATCGTATGTTGATTGCACTTATGGAGCAGTGGGATTCCACCACCTCTACTTTCCACCTCCCAACAAGTGAGATGATCATCATGTTAGAGGACATCTACCACATTTTGTGTCTTCCTATGCGTAGGAAAAGATTCATTATTGATGATACATGTTCTACTTAGGAGTGGGAAAATGGGGTCTAGTACTGCTCAAGTCACACTGACGGAAGAGACGGGACTAGTCATATGTATACTTGCTAGTTCAAGTAGGGTAGTGCTATAGTGCCCTTATTATGATGTATTATGGTTATCACCATGGCTGTATGAGTCAGGATAGATTCGTGGGGTTCCCACCTTCATGGGGGTCTCATGCACACTATTAGAGAGATGGAGTAGAGGACCATCTTCACATGAGGGTGCAACATGCTCGCGCACCTGTACCACAAGCTAGGTACGTATGTCCACTATGAGTTTTAGAGTATGACAGCATGCACCATACTATAGGTGTGGGCCTTTTCTCACATTACATGCACACGGCTCTAGTGGGGTAGCCGTAGGCTTATGATTATTTGGTGCCCATGGCTCATTGGTACACGTTTATCAAATAGTGGAAGCACGATGACTTGTAGTTTTAGTGATTACAGTTTGATGTTTTGAGATCTGATCAAGTTAGATGGTGGCCCTACTGATGGTTTTGGTGGGTCAATGATAGCAGGTATCTTAGGAACTTGCAACATGATTGATTTATTAGGTTGCATTGATTTTGTCATCATGCCCTCTTATTGGAGGAGGGTTATGTGCTAGTTTGGCATCATCCAGACCATCCATTCCACAATACCTTCCTATGCATGGGTCATGAGGAGCATGATGAGATTGACTGACCATCAACGACCATTGATTATAGACATCATCCCTTCAGACGATGATGAGCTTGATCGAGATCAGTTGATGATGCTCATGATCAATGATGTTGGGGTGGCAAGAGGCTTTAGGGCCTAGTGGCTCATGCATTGTCTCACACATATTTTTTTGACGGATTCCCCCAGGGGGGATCCTAGCCTTTAGGTCAATGCACCACCAATGCAAGGGTGGAGGTGGAGAGACGGAGATGAAGATGAAGGACAATAGGATGAGGCAATGATAGGTATAGCAGAGGTGAGGCTGAGGTGATGACAAAGGATGCCCTCTCCTCCACTCGCTATCTTGGTTTTGGTCGCGGTGCCAACACCTTTCGTTGACCTAGTGGTGGCTCTATCAGCTCCAAGAGTGACACCTGATGCAGGAAGCATTTGTCTTAGCATTGTTCCACCTCCAGATCTGCACTGGTAGCCATGGGACCCATGTACAACAGCTGTTTGATGTTATTTCATTTTAGTACTTTCGGTTTGTTATCTCATGTATATGCATTTTATTTTGATTTTATGTATATACATCGCATGATACTAATGGATCTCTTCAATCTATGGTTGCAGTGGACACATAGGGATGGAATGGGCTCATAGCTTAGTGCATAGCAGAGGTGGCCCTTGTAGTTCCAGTCTAGGGGTCCATCATTGATGCCTACTGACTAGTTTTAGTGGGGTGACATGCCTACCTCTTTGAGTTAGTTGTGCGTCTAAGGATAGCCTACGATGAGGCATAGGTGGAGATTGTTCAATGGACTGTTGATGCCACCGCCACCTGGGGATAGAGGGATTAGGTCTCGGTGGAGCTGCGGGTTGCCCTATCCAAGTGAGATGTTGTTGTGATAAGAGTAGATAGTGTCAAGCAAACATGTGACACTCTTCAGAGCCAACTTGATGACCTTGCGGGGCATGCACTAGCTGAGATGCTAACAAGAGACTAGTAGCTACAAGATGCACTGAGGTGAGCCAAGCTACAAATAGCCTCCCTTCAGGGAGAGATCAGAGGGCTACACACAATGGTATCTGTCTCTATATCTCATAGGTCGTACTCCATTTCCACTAGCCAACCATAGCATTAATAGCCTCTAGACCCAGAGGGCTCAGGGAGCCACATGCCTGGGGCATAGAGAGCCCATTTTGTATATCATTTTTGTAACGATGTTACATATTTTGTAGAGCATTCTTGATGTATAGACATTGATACATATATACACAACAACCACTTATTTTTTTATTATAGTGGCATGATACATGTACATGACATTTGATATATATATATACATGAGATACCGATTCTGATATCATGGTGTTCTTCATTTTATGTGTATGCTTTTTTAATTTCATGTATGATTATGTGATGGATGTTTAATGTATGGATGTATGTTAAATTAGATGCTATCATAATTTAATAACACACATGGATGTATGTTAGTTAAATATAATGATGATCTAATTTCCTAACCAAAAGATGTAATGTAATGTATGGATACATAGCAAAGTAAAACACACACGTGTATGTCACACACACACACATAGTTACATCATAAAAAATAATAATTATAATGTGTTAATGAAGGAATGTCAATATGCACGACACTGCAACCTTGAGGGGTGAACATTACACACGTGACACATAAACACTACACATAGTATTGACGAAGGTGCATTGCATTAATAGGTTCTTTTAGAAGCATCCCATCCATAGACACTAGAACCATACAAAAAGATGACAATGTAATGGCCCAACCAATTAGGACCAAAATTTCCCTTTTGGTCAGGTGGCACATTTACATTTCTCTAATTCTCATAGAGGACTAGGTGATCTACCTTGAAAGTCCTAGGAAGAACACCTTGATTATACTGCCGAGACAACGATCACTGATAAGCTTTAAGATGGTCAAGGTCCTGTAATCAGTGCTCATCAAGCATCTGAAGCTGATGCAAATGATTAGATTGGTAAGTCTCATCACCAATTAACCCTTTAAGGGAAACTCGCAATGACGAAATTTCCAACTCAAAAGGCATGATAGCTTTAACACCGTACATGAGGTTGTAAGGAATTGTTCCCATCACCATATGAACACTCATGTGATAGGCCCACAAAGCATACATCAATTGAATATTCCAATCCTTACCATATTTATTTATTGTTTTCTGGAGAATGAGTTCAAGATTTTTGTTAGACACTTCTACTTGTGCATTGGATTGAAGATAATACGGTGTAGAGAATCTATGATGGATATGAAATTTCTCCAAAAATTGCTTCACTTATTCTTAAATGGCATACCATTATTAGAATCAAAGTTAGAAGGAAATTTGAAGCATGAAATGATGTTGTTTAGAAGAAAGATACAAATAGCTTCAGTGGTTTTGGATCCAAAGCAGGATAGCGTGAAGTAATCAGTAGCAGTAATGATAAAAACATGTCCTTTAGAGGAAGGAGGTGATATATTTCCAATAATATCCAACCCCCATTTTATGAATGGCCAAGGAGAGGTCTAGTTCTATAATTATTGAGTAGGAACATGAATAAGATGACTATAATGTTGACATCATGGACACTTCTTGAAAAAATAAAAGGAATCCTATTCCATTATTTTCCAAAAGTATCCCATGTAAATCAATTTTCACAGTAGGGACTTACCACCAAAATGTCTACCCTTGGAACTTGAATGGGCTTCCTTAAGGGTAAGGGGCATCCCCGCTTTAGTGAGACATAGAAGAAGTAAACCATTATAATATTTTTGATAAAGAACATATGACAAGACAAGATAATGGACCGATAGTTTTCATATACGAGTGCGATCATTCTTTGTCACATCATTAGAAAAATTTCCAATCTTCAGGTAGTTGTAGATGTTAGAACACCATTCTCCCGAGTCTATGTGAGAACACACAAGAGCATTGAATTTAGGTTGGTAAAAAAAAAAGGAGACCAAAGAATATGAACCAAAAAGTGGTATTCTTTTGTATCCTTATCTGAGGGTACTAGGGAGGCAACACTCACCATGGCATCCACATGTTGATTTTCTCTCCTAGGAACACTATCTATAGTGAAAGAGGAGAATCGATCGAGCAATGCCAAAGTGAGGTCTCGATACTAAGACAACTTACTTTACTTAGCTTGATAGGTTCCCGTAATCTAATTCACAATAAGCTCAGAGTCACCATGTATATAGATATGATTTATGTTTAGTGCAATTGTGGCACACAAGATAACTATAAGGGATTCATACTCAATGATGTTGTTGGTGCAAGAGAATTCTAATCAAAAGGAGAGAGGGACCGACTTTCCTTTGGGTGAGATTATAACTACACCTACTCTGGAGTTAGTCTGACATCTTGATCCATCAAAATACATCTCCTAGATAAGACTGTGACTAATTATGAAAAGATATTCATCAAGAAACAAATATAGAATAGGGAAGAAGTGAGATGAGGGAGCTTCTGCTAGTTGATCAATAATTGCTTGACCTTTTATTGATTTCTGAGTTACAAACTTTATGTCAAACTCAAAAAGCAACATGACCCACTTCGCTAACCTTCCAACAAGGTCAACACTAGAAAACAAATGCTTTAGAAGATCACTTTTCACAATAACATGTGTTTCAACATGAAGAAGATAATTTCTTAGCTTATTCATTGCAAAGACGAGAGCATGGCATTATTTCTCCATGGAGGACTAACAAGTTTCATAGTCAACAAAGACAACTAATTTAATAGACCACTCTTTCTCTCTTGGAATTGTCATGTTGAGCAAGCAAAGCTACCAAAGCGTATGGTGATGCAACAAGGTAAAGCAAAAAGGTCTATCCTACATAGCCGACATTAATACAAGAGGATTGGCTAGATAAGTTTTTATTGAATCAAAATCTTTCTGGCACTCCTCATCCCATATAAAGTGAACATCATTTTTCAATAAATGAGTGAAGAAAAGGGTACAATCAACCAATTGAGATATAAATCTATGAATTGCTTGGATCTTCATTTGCAAACCCTACAATTCAAAAATGTTCCTAGGTGGAGGCATGTTAACAATAGCATCAATTTTGTTCAGGTCAACCTTGATTCCATGATGAGAAACTATAAAGCCCAAAAGTTTTCCTGCATCCACATCGAAGAAACACTTAAGAGGATTGAGCCTCATCTTATAGAGTCCAAGTTCAAATATAAGATGAATATTTACCATGTGATCTTGATGAGTTATGGATTTTGCCAAGATTTCATCAACGTAGTCTTCTAGGATTTTATGAATGAATTCATGAAAGATTAGGGTCATTTCCTATTGATAAGTTGCTCCTACATTCTTTAACCCAAATGAAATGACCACATAACAAAAGTTACCCCAAGAGGTAGTGAAGGCCATCTTATACTAATCTTTCGGGTTAATACAGATCTGATTATAGCCTGAGAAGCCATCCATGAAGGACAAGGCATTGCCTATAGTCAAGTCTATAATCATATTGATATTAGGCAACATAAAATCATTCTTAAGAGAAGCCTTATTGAGGTCAAAAAAGTCCATTCATATATGGATATGGCCATTAGGTTTACTAACATCAAAAATATTTGAAATCCAAGGTGAATAGTCGATTGGATGGATAAAGCCTACTTTTAATAGCTTCTCTATCTCAGTCTTAACCAACAACAACCTTGGGATTGATCTTTCAGATTTTTTTCTTAATTGGCTTGGCATCAGGACATAGGACAATATTTTGAACCACTATAGATTCATCAATACTGGGCATGTCCTCATACAACCAAGCAAAGATATCTAGATGAAAATGTAAAAGGTCAGAGTGTTCCTTAGCATCTTCAGAAGAAAAGCACTTCTCGATCTTAATCACTTTTTCCAAAGATTTAGGAACCATGAAAACTTCAGTAGTATCCCCCTTAAGGAGGGGAATATGATCTTCAGAGCTTCCTCATCCATATTCAAAATAGACTCTCCAAAGTATGCTTGCTTCTTCAACCAATAGGAGAATCGTCACTTATGGTGAAAGGAAGACAAGTGGGAATAGGCACCTAAGAATTCTTCCAGTGCTTCTTCCGAGGAAAAGATATCTAGAGGAACTTCATCAGGTTCTACTTTATTCTCTATTAGTTTAGGATGAACTAAGTTGAGATGTTCAACTGAAATCGTGTTAACACTCCACCATAGTTTTTGTCTAGATTTCTCAACTAGACCATCCCAAACCCAAATGATGCTTGCAAGGATTAAATTGGATAGGGACCCAAATTCCTTGTTTAATATGCCCAAGACCTTATGCCCATAACGATACTTGGAAACAAGCCTGTATCTAGGGCTATAACGTGTTTACAAAGTATTAGAAGGAGGTGGTTCCACATAGAGAGCGTCATTACACCAATGAGTGTCAAATGTTTCTATGAGATCACAACCATCCTTCTCATCGGAATCACAAATGTTAACCTCCCCAACAGAATTTTGATCATCCTCATTATCGAGGGAAGAGTTGGATTCCTAGGCAGGATCACAACTTTCCTCCTTAGTAAGAGGTTGGTCAACATTCTTAGTAGAGGTATTTGAAGTTAGTGGAAGATCAAGGTGGCTGGGATTCACTTTGAATTCTCCAATGAAGAATTCAGAGAATTCTAAGGATCTCTAATCATCGCCAAGAAATGCATTCGACTAAGAAGAAGTAGATGGGGAAGACTTAGGAATTTCTACTTTAGGTTGCTCCTCTTTAGTGACATTTGCTTTGGGGACAATCTCCACAAATGGTATCATCAAGGAACACGCCATCACATCAAAGGTTAGAGATGGAATACAATTCTTAGGAGTGGAAACAATCAAAGCTCGACCAATAGCTTCCAACTCACAAAGGTGAAGAGCCTCAAGGTCAACCTTGACCATGACCACTTGATTGTTTGCTACAAACTTCAAAGAATGATGTAGGGTAGAAGTTACAACACCCATAACATGAATCCGGGGTCTCCCCAAGAGAATATTATAAGGTAAGGGGCCACGTTATCACATAAACTAAGGTGGGTATGGTAACAAGGCCTAGTTGCAAAGGAAATATTATTGTTATCAAATCCACAAATATATAGAGAAGTAGCTAAATAAGAAGAATCAACTTTAATCTTAGGTAGTAGATCCATAACACAAAAATTGAGAGCTAAACTAGTGTCAACGAGGGTATGTCTAATACCAATACTATTAACATTAACTATGATCATTAGCGGGTTTGCTTGCTTCTGCATAATTGGGGGCAGAAGTTCCTATGGATAAAACATGATATTCAATGAATATACATGAATATGAACCATCAACGCATTAACATCTGTCAACCTAGTGGAGGTAGGAAAGAAGATATTTTGCAAGGCTTCCCAAAGCATGCCTTGATAAACCAGAGCAGTTTGAAGCAAATCCCAAAGTGAGATCTTAGCCGGAGTAACATGAAGTTGCTTGACAAGATCATAGTCTCTAGGTGCTTTATTCACAGGTTTAGGTGTTGAAGGAAGACTTGGTTGAGAAGGTGGTAAAGAAGTAGGAACTTGAGAAGGTTGAGGTGTAGGAATAGAAGGTTGTTGATTCAAGTTCTGTGGATTTCTTCTAGTATTGTATATGTGCACTACAACATTATAAGAAGTAGAGTTTGTGGCTTTCAAAAAATTTGTGTATAAATATGATGAATCACTATGATATGGAACCCCACAAACAAAATGAATCCTCTTAGGAGAGGGGCTAGTTGGAGTCAAGTAAACAACAGGTCTCTTAGGCCTTGGGGAAGCCATGAAGACTACAACAACATTCACCGAGTCTTCAGCTTGTGAAGAAGTTTGTTTGGAAGATCTATGGGTAGAGGAAGATGCTTCTAAGAAATAATTTAGAGCATCATCCAACCTATTGAAATATTCCTTAGAGAAAGCATTGTCATTTTTTTCAAACAGATTGCACCCAAACACTTGAATAGTTAAATTCAACAATCCGTTGAAACATGGAATGATCCTCAGGCCTGTGGGTTGCCTAATTTTGAGGATCAATCTCCAGAGAGGGCTGGTTCCCTGATGAAAACCTCCTAAAGCTAACTAATTTGGCTAGGAAAGAGATAGAAATCTTGCTTGAATTAAAATCCTAAAACTACAAGAGGTGATTGCACCAAAATTATGTGATTCTATCTGCTATCCTAAATCTATAATTTGCTGCAATAAAGTCCTAAAATTATTTCACAATTCAATTAAGATCATGAAATTCACCAATATTTCACATGTAGGTTTGAAGTTTCAATGTTTGTAAGAGGAAAACTAGATTTTCACAGATACAAATGACTGAAATCTTTGTTAAACACAACATGCAACTTGAATTATAACATGAAATCTTCTTGTTTTTTAAAGCATCAATGAGACCAAACAAAGGATTTAAGATAAAATCACAGTGTTTAAATCAAATCATTCATATGAAAATAAAACTCAAGAAAGTATTGAGAAGGAAACACTATACTGAATATAAACTCTATTACAATATTTGAATAAAAAATAAGTTGAGTTACAATGCCTCACTGCTGTATGTGTACTATAAGCAAGAAAAAAGAACTAGAATGAAAAAGATAAACTTTTTCAATATATACAATGAGAATGCACTTCAAAGTGCATGAACATGTAACTAAAAGTCAATTTCAGTGAGAAAATGACAATTCCAAGGTGAAGACTAAGCAGAAACAAAAATCCCTAAAAATAAGGTTCAAACTCATGCAAAAATGAGTGAACTCAGTCTCGAACTCGAAGTCATAAAGCATGCAACTGATCTGTAACTCAAACTGAACTAGAAATCTCTGAATGTGAGCCAAAACACACAAAAATCCTCCTTGCTTTAATCAATTCACCCATGATAACTTAAAGTCCATTCCTGCATAAAAAATCTTTAGTTGAATCTATAGTTGTGACTCAACTTTACATAATGTTCTCTATTTGCATTTGAAAATGATTAATTTAATTAAATGATTTAAATTCATCATTTAATTAATTAATCTACATTGATTAATGCAAATCAATTTGAAAAATAAAGCTAAGGCATATCTCTCCATCTCACGGCTTCAAGCTTCAAATATTTACTTAGCATATATCTTGCATTCTGACTAAATAAAACATAAGCCGACCACCATGCATTTGTAAATATTTTATAAAAAATGATCACCATGCATTTTATTCGCTTCTCTCAAACTCACAGCCTCCTTAACATGATTAGGTTAAATGACTTAAATAAGTCAATACCAAGGGAATAAACAAACATAATGATTTATTTTAAAATCATTGAGAAAAGCCTTTATCGAATTAGGGCAGACAAAGTTAGTTGAACCCTAATGATTTTGTCATTTGCATTCTTGACTCTTGCTGAAGCGTCGCCATTAGAGGAGAAAGATTTGGAACTGGAACTCAAAAATCTGTTATTTTTGTCGAAATTGTCAGAGGAATCTGGATCACTGTGCAATAAGCTGCATTTTATATTTCTTGTGTTTGCTACTACAAGATAGCCAAGCCACAAAAGATGAGGTAAGATCCTTTTACCATTCAAGCATCTTGTATTTTGAGTGTTCTCCTCTGTCTATATTCACTTTGCTTGAACTATGAAAAGGATAGTATGATAAATTATTAGAAAATAAAGAAATATTGCTATCTTCATTTTCTATGAGGCTATGAATATACTTTATTTTTCTGCTGGTGTGTTTTATTGTTTGGCCGCCATGATACACTGGTTATGGAGCTCGACCTGCATTGATAATCTGGGTATTCGAAATTCATTACATTTCCTTGAAGGGTTCCTCCATGATCAAGTCGTAGGTTTCAATATATCAGGGTATTGAAAACCCTCCATGGCGTCCTTTGGATATTTGATCTTCTCATTGCAAATCGTGGGCTTAATGCATTATATTCTAGGTTTTCCATTATGATTTGTAGGCTGCCATGATCATATTATTTTTATTTGAGCAAAGAAATAAACCCCTCTTCACATTAGCTTTCCAAAGTTGTAATTTACCCATGTGCCATCACTCAGAAGAGTCACTCTGACATACACTCACTCATATAATTCTTTTTAAGGCACAAATCTGACGTTGTCTGGAAACTAAAGTGAAGAGAAATGATAAACTAATCAAACACTTTCTTTTAAATATGACTGCTTATTGAATGCTGAAGATCTTTTGATATTTGTACGTATATATCTCACAACTGTCTTTGAATGTTTTAAAGACATACATAAGACATTGAAATGAAATTATATTACCATGCACCACAATCTTCTTACAGAGTTTACCTCTTTGATGATAGACTAAGATAATACCTCCAAATCATGAATGTTTTGAAATACCTGAGTGTTCTTGCCCTTCACCTGATTATGCAACAGTGTCAAATGCTTATAATTGTTACTTGGTTATGATGATTGCTCTCCATTCAATATGTGACCTGTTACAAAATAACCAGTTTTGCTTAGTTGATCTCTTCTACTCCTTCATGCTAAAGTCCATGATAATCCTTTCCTTGCATATGTGCATTGTACAAGGCTGTCCCTTGATTTTTATCTGCATTCAAAACATGGTTGTGGCTGCATTTTCTCTTTATACTTCTATTTCTTTAAACTCCTTCTCAATGGCTGGAATAAAACCTGAAGATATTGCTTGTCTATTCATCCTATTTTTGTATATGACAAAAAAAAAAATCTCTTTCTGTTATGAAAGACTCATTTGTGCTTAGAAAGTATGATGCATTCTCAAACTCCTCATGGATGTTTCACTCAAAGATTGCCAAAAATGCAAATAAGAATCTTCTGTTATTGTTCTATACAGCTCATGTATATGATGTATGTGCTCAGATGATGAAACTAGATATTTCTTTTCGCTTAAACTACTATGATGACTACTCATTGTTCTTTGTACTTTTCTCATTACTTCACTAATCATGGTTGTCACACATGAAGTCATGTCTTATACTTGATTTTGACGCATGAATTCCTCTTGAAAAGCAATATACCGCTATTTTTAAATAAAGAGATCATTATCTTTTCTTTTAAAATGCTATCCCATTTAATGAAGAAACTTGTGCATTCAATATGGAGTTTGTTTCAGCTTTATTCACTATATTAAAAAGCTGCATAGACCATTGTGGTGACTTTTCCTTACATACTGTTTATGTCATTTCTTATGATATGTCGAGCTCAACCCTTGTGGGAGCCCGTTTTACTCCAAATATCTGATAAGATGATCACAAAAATGATAAAACTGTTCCTGCACATTGAAACAAACATGTTAGCAAAATAAAAGAAGCTAAAAGCTTCCATTGAGTTATGTTTTTCTTCGATAATCAGCCTTTGTAATTCAATCATCTAGTGAATGCCTGATTTAATGCAAATTACATTCCTGTTGGTAGCATAGACATGGAGTAGAATGTAATTCATCATTGCTTAGAGTACACCTCTAACACCATTCCTTTATAATTTTGCAGGTTCATGGAGTGAGGAAACAAGATTACAACAGCTTGGAGACCCGACGACTAAAAACACCAACAAATGTGATTCATCATTACAGGCAATGATGAATTGCTCCTCTTCTTTATGCTTATGTTATGTTCAGTAGTGTAGTTTATCCTTGAATTTTTTATTCATCATTTTGATTTTCACAATCAAATTTAGTTACTCTCACGACTTGTGCAAGATTCAGTGTTTTTACAAAATGAATAAAAGGAATTATTATGCAAATTCTCAATTTTCTATTTCAAATACTTGCACAATAAAACTATAATTCAGATGTAAATTGATCTTTTATGATCGTTGAATACTTTAATCAGCAAAACTTGAAAATTTTTGTACCTATCAATGATAAATTTGATTCAGCTCTACCTGTTTGAGCTCGTAGTGAAAAATAGGTAACAGTCATAAACATTAAAACATTGCATAAAAAGATCCGACATGTTTCACATTGGGTTCACCAAAATGTGAGATAAGAGGGATTCATTGCTCACAAGTCTCTTCATTCTCAAGAGAATCCCAAGGAGTGAACTTCCCTTAACCACCTCAAATATTATTGAATGAAGAAATTGCAAAGAAGGTCATATATAGACTAACTATTAAACTAGATTACTTCATAATTTGAGAGAGCTGGTTTTCAAGATCTCTACCTCAAAAGGAATATCTCTCAGAAAAAGGACATCAGTGTAGTATTAGGATGCCAACGTGACACACTAGAGTTTGAAGGGCACACTGGCATCCAAGGGTAATAGAGAACCAAAACCTTGAACAAAAATACTAAAACCTTACTAATGTACTCAAACCTGAGGTCTATTCAACAAGATAAGTGAATAGAAAATAGGAAATGATATAAAGCACAAAGAAGAGCCAAGGGAGAACATACAAATGATCGAGCACATGAAATATTTCTCCAAGCCTCACTTCGACAACTTGCACACAAGACGAACGAGGAAAAATGTTAGGGTTGCTTTGGGGCTTGCCATAGTCAAACCCCCATTTTGGTGTTCCCACCTCCATGGATAGCAATATTGATAGAGAGAGTAAACAAAGTAAACAAATAAAGAGTGGTGAAAAAAATCCTCGCTTGAGGAGAACCCACACCATCGAATAGCAAATAAACAAAGTAATCTATTCACAAATAGATAAGAACAATAAAGCATTACCAATAGTCCTCGACTCCCTCTTAAATGCATGAACACACCATTGAATTCTTGTAAGAGATCTTTGGCTGTTGAAGGGCCCTCAGTCTGGTAGAGCTTCACTCATAGAAGTGATATTGCAAGAAGGAAGAGTAGAGAATAGAGTGATATTGAAGAAGTGAGGTGTTAGAATGAAAGAGAATCCCTAAAATGAGGACAAGAAAGGGAGTTTTGTTACTGAATTCTTGTAAGAGATCTTTGGTTGTTGAAGGGCCCTCAGTCTGGTAGAGCTTCACTCATAGAAGTGATATTGCAAGAAGGAAGAGTAGAGAATAGAGTGATATTGAAGAAGTGAGGTGTTAGAATGAAAGAGAATACCTAAAATGAGGACAAGAAAGGGAGTTTTGTTACTGCAAGGGTGGGAGGAGCCATTACATTCAAAAATATGACTGCAAGGACATGTGTCATGAGTCAATATTTTGAGATTCCTCATTTCAAACTAAAAAAACTGCCAGGACGGTAGCACGTTAGGAAGGCATCCACCACATCAATTTTTGGGAAACAAGGTGGCTAACTATTGTCACTTCATCATTGGACCTCATGGAATTAGAATCACAAAATTTTGATCCATGAGGCTCTTATCATAAATGCACTTAGGTGTAATAATTGCAAGGCAAAACTGTGCTAAAATGTGAAATTTCCCCTAAGGTAAAATTTTACGACATTACACATTATCAAGGTTTAATTAGTAGATTGGGGTTTGACTAAGGAAAACCCCTATTCACCCAAAAAAACATTTTCCCCTCTCTTTGTGTGTGCATATTTGTGTAGGTGAAGAAGGAATGAAATTGGATAATTTTTTTTTTTTCAAAGTTATCAAAGTTGTCAAGCCTCTAAAACTCACCTAAATTTTTTTAATTTGGATAAATCAGGATCAAAGGATTGCGAAATCATATTCTAGACTCTTGTACAAAGACCCATTATGTAGTGTTCAGAACCCACTTTTGGAGCCAGGTACATATCACTCTGCCCTTCTTAGATCTACCTAAAATTTACTATTTCTATTTGTGCTAGATCCTAATAATCAACATTTCAAGTTTTACATCATATAATTGAGTTCATTAATTATTTTATTTTTATCTCCCCAAAGTGCATTTTAGTCATTTATGTCATAAGGAAACAACATATCCCCATCCCCATAGAGTTGACTCACCTCAAGGTCAAAGGTCAATTCTATCCTTGGGAGATCTCTTTTCTAATGAAACTAGGAAAAGTGAGACTGTCCTAGGTCATCATTTCATTTTGGTGAGCCTACCTCATCACACCTATTCCCTTTTTTCTATGTTTCATTTTGTTCAACTCGACATTCTTACACTATAAGCTTTCTAATTTGGTAGTCTTTCAAAACCCTAGATCTAGGATTTGCATTAGTTTGCATTGCATCTCCTTTAGGTTTTTTAAAAATTGCATTAGTTTTCATTTCATTTAGGGTTTTAAAAGTGCATTTTGCATCCTTTAAAATTTCAAAAAAATCTAAAAATTTGCATACATATAAATCATTCATTTTACATAGTACTTTGCATATTAGTGTTTTTCAATCATTTAAATAAAAAAATTCAAAAAAAATTGCATCTAGAAAGTTGTGATTTTGCTTGTTGTTTTCGATCAAATTGCACTTGAATTTCATCATAAATTTTTAGAAATTTGTAACTAAAAGAATCTATTTGCAACTTGAAACAACAACCTCAAACATCAACTCAGAAACTTAGAACTTATTTTTTTCAACCCCTGTGTAAGGACCCATTCACCCTAGGGCGAATTTTTCCTTATACAAGTCATTTTCTAGATTTTTGGTAACAAATCTATCTTTTTTTGCTTTATTTTTGGTTGTTCGTAGATCTCAGTTTTAGTTTCTAGAATTACAGTTTTCTGAAATTGTTTGCATTCAAGTTAATTGGTCAAAACAAGTGCATGGTTCAAACATAATATTTTCAGTCAAAATATATCATTATCAGGTTCTTGCATTTTACAAAATTAGTCAATTATCATTTCAGATCTAAAAAATTTGCATCAAAATTCATTATGGGTATGTGTTTTGGTAGCATATGGATGACCTTAAGATCCTTGGTTGATGTTTCAAGTTGTATATTTAGAGATGATCCTAATGCAATAGATAACATTCATGAATCTTCACCTCCTAATGAATGCACCCATGAGGTGGACATCTTGGGCCAAGATGAAGATAGCATGCAACAATTCATACAAGACTCCCTATGCAACCTTGAGAAAAATGCATCCTTTTATCCATCCATGCAACATCCAACACCTCCTATCATCCCATCCTTTGATATGTTGAACTCTTTGCATCCTAAAATTGAAACACAAAGCAAGCCTCAACCATCGATCATGAAATAACTTGTTAACAAGGACAATAGTGATACTCTTCTATCCTATGCTCATTGAGTTACTAACACACCTATCAACTTAGAAGAGAGTTATGGTCAAGGCTTCAAAATATTAAGAAAACAAGGATGTTACATAACTAATGAACATGGAATCCATCAATGGCTAGAACAAAAACCATCAAAAGATACCGAGGGACTAGGATATCAAGGATCTCCTCCTCCCACTACCTCTCCCAATGGAAAAGGAATTCTCTTTCACAAGATTGTTTCAAAACACCAATTAATGCCTCATGAGCATGATCAAGTAACCTTAGATCCTCCACCTCCACCTCCACCTCAATGAGTGACCTAATCAAGTAAGAAACCTAAGCCCTATAAAATCAAGAAGTTACCATTTTTTACATACCATAACAGAGACAAAACAAAAAATGGATTAAATTCTTCGTCTAGGATTGATTACATTGCCACGTATTTGAGAGAACAAGAAAGGAAAAAAGTACAAACATGAATTACTATGCATTTCATAGAACTCTTGGGCATCTTACTGATGAATGCCGTGCTTTAGAGATGGTTTTGAAAGAATTTGATCCTCCTATAAGACAACTTGATCTTCTAATAGATTAATAATTGTTCACTTTGCTCCTTGCTATGTGATAGTTGTAGAATCATACAATACTCACTAAATACATGTATTAAATTTCACACAAGTCATTTCCATATTGCAAGGAGTGCATTCTCATCACCTATCTCAGCTCATCCTTGTCCTACATTTGGGGGGAAAGGAGTTAGATAGCCTTGTCCTAGTATGACACTCATTTTTTCCCCTTTGGATAGTTATCCACCTTCTACATATGATGAAAAATATTGGGATACAAACGACTTGCTTTAGGTCGGCTCACATGCATCATACTAGCTTTATGACTATTCATGTTCTTTATGTGATTGCATGTGCATAATGTGATCTCCCATACTGTGTTGCTTGGCATGTCTTTATGTTTGTGAGCCTAATTTGGATGACCCTTGTCATTCTGTTCGTGTAAGGATACAAAGGAAGTGAATCTATCGTGACATTCTTCTATTTGTATCTTCATTCTTCTATATGTCATTATCATTATCCTTTCTCTTATCTTGTGTGTTTTCCTTTTGGGGACAATGCAAAGCATTGAGATATTTAGGTCTATTCCATGTTGACCCAAAAGGCTTCTCCTTTTTTTTCACTCTTTATGTGTCATTCTTCCTATGTGCTTGTTGTTCCATGAGTTATTGGGGAATGATGATGATTATGAGCTCGATTATAACACTATAGAAAAGATATATGTTAACCCCAAATCCATGGATCCCTTATGTGTTATCTTAGGATTGCATATGGGGGGAAACCTCCTTTTCATGATGTAGCTTTATTTGGAAACATATGTTTGGCATAGGGCTTTCCAAATAAGCTCCCATGTCTATTTTATCTATTGGCATTTATCATATAATACTTTAAAATAATTGCTCATAGCACAGTGTTTAGAAATTTCTTTAAAGTGGGGGGCATTATGCCTCCCACTTGTTGCTTTCTTGATGACATGACCTTTATTCAAAGTGTGGTCTTCTTATTCACATGATGTGTCTTCTTGGTGGTGACATTGGGCTTGATGTCCTTCAAGAACATGAAATTTCTTGGCATATGACATTCCTCTTAGTGGTAAAGCTATGACTTGCATTCCTTTTGTAGACACATAAAAATGATGTAGGCCTACAAGCTCTATTTTCGCCACATTCCTCCTAACATAATTAAAATATTTAATAATGTCCTATAGTCCACTTTCAGCTATTAATTAAATAATTTTTAATTATTTAATTAATTCGTGTCTTTTATTCCCCTTGATTATTTAAATAAATAAATTATATTTATTTATTTAAATGTGTCACTAATTCTCTTATGTCTCCATGATTAAATAAATTCTTAAATTTATTTAATTATCTTTTTGTCACGAAGACTTCACTAAGTCAAAGTCTATAAAGAAATTTTCGAATGCATCCAATTCACGTCATGTCTGGAGAATTCCAATAAAATCGGATAATGGACCACCCCATGTTTTCTTCTAAAATGAAAAGTCCTAGCTAATTTTATCTAGAATGTTACTAATTTTGATATTTTTGTGAAATTTGTATACTGTGTACTTTCTCATTTTATTTAGAATTCATTTTAATTTGTTTGTTTTTAATAAGACAATTAATGTGTAAACATAGGATTTTGTGTTCAAATTGTATATTATTTTGTTTAATTTAGAATGATAGTGATTTTGAAATTTATGTTTGTAATGGTGAAAATTATATACTTTGTACTGTTTTATTTTATTTAGGATTCATTTTAATTTGGTTGTTTTTAGTGAAATAATGAATGTACATAATAATGAAGTTTTCGTGTTTAAGTTGTAAATATTTTGTTTAATTTAGAAAATTTATTAATTTTAAAAAAATATTTTTTAAAATGATGAAAATTGTATATCTTATACTTATTCACTTTGTTTAGTATTCATTTTAATTTACACGTTTTTAATGAAATAATTATCCTATGTAAATGAAGATTTGACATTCAAGTTGTAAATATTTTGTTTACTTTAGAACAACACTAATTTTAAATTTGATGTTTGTAATGGTGAAAATTACATTCTTTTTCACTTTAAAACTCATTTTAATTTCTTTATTTTTAATGAAATATTTAACGTGTAAAAATGAGAATTTCATGTGGAAGTTGTAAATATCTAGTTCAACCTAAAATTCTATTAATTTCAAAATTTATGTTTGGAATGGTAAAAATTATATACTTTGTACATTTTCACTTTGTTTATAATTGATTTTAATTTGCTTGTTTTTTAAATATTTTGTTTCATTTTGAATGACAATAATTTTGAAATTTATGTTTCTAATGTTGAAAATTGTTTACTTTTTCACTTTGTTTAAGACTCATTTTAATTTTTTTGTTCTCGATGAAACAATTGGTTTGTAAAATTGAAGATTTCATGTTGAAGTTGTAAGTATTTTGTTCAATATGAATAACATTAATTTCAAAATTTATGTTTGTAATAGTTAAAATTGTATGCTTTGTACATTTTTGACTTTCCTTAGGATTCATTTTAAATTACTTATTTTATTGAATAATTTATGTGTTAAAATAAGGTTTTTTTTTTTGTTTGTCAAAGTTGTAAGTATTTTATTTAATCTAGAATATTATTTTAAAATGTATGTTTGAAATGGTGAAAATTATATATCTTGAAAATTTTCACTTTGTTTAGGAATAAATTTAATTAGTTTATTTTTGTGATGACCTCAATTCAAAATATTTATTTAAAATACCTAGATGTAAAATACCCACAACAAGTATTTATGTGAATTATTAAGATCTAAAATATACCTAAAAAAATAAAATAAGTTTGCACACATCAATAGGTTGGAATTGAGTATTTCATTCAAATATATTACTACTTCAAATATTTTTTGAAATGTTTGGTTGTTTCAAGATTAAAAATATATTTCAAAAATAACTAAAATTTTAAGTACTTAGAATGTTCTAGTCCTCCAAATTTGAAGTATGAATACAAATTCCATATGGAGTTGCTTTTAGGAACTCGAAGTATTTTTGTCCTTCAAACTCCACGAAATAAATGAGTTTTAATCCATTAATATCTATAACCCATGTGTTTTTGTCCTCAAATATAATAGATGAACATGAGTGCTCAAATTATGAAAATTAGAGTTAGAATTTTTTTAATAGGTTAAACCAAAACATACAAATAGAGGAAGTTTCTTAAATCACATAGAGTTTTGAGACCTACTATGAAGCTCACACATGTTGATAGGAATATAATTTTTCCCTCCATATTATTGCACTTAGTTTATTTCATTAATGACATCTTAGGTCATGCAAGGTAGTAGATGAAAACCTTCACTCAAGTAGAGAGGGTCTAGAGAATTGAAGAATACAATTGGAATAGCGACATAAGGTCCAAGGATTCATATTTTGAAGGATGTATTTCCAAGAAGAACTAGGTGTTTAGGAGTTGGGATGTTTTTCAAATGATTTTCACTTGGTATGTTGAAAGTTTGAAAGGTTCCAAGTCAAGGGTTAGTGGAGTAGGATGTAGGGATGACAAGATACAAAGGGAAGTAAATGTTAGTGATATTAGAAAGGTAGAGAAATTTGACAATGGTGACTGGGATATCGAGATCCTTTCTAATAATTTTCACAAGAGCGATGATGGTAGGGAGAACCCCAAAAGTATTGAAGAGGGAAGTGTGATGTGGGTTAGAATATAGGAAAATAGGACATTGAGAACCAAAGAGAGAATTGTAAATGTTTGTGAGGATTGGAGTAAAAAATATACAATATTAAAAGAAGCAAGGATCAAAATTTAGATATAATTAATGCAAAAAGGAGTGGGGATTAGTATTCAAAAATATTTGATGCTAGGAGTGGTGGGTGGAAAGGTTCGATGGTTTGTAAGTGTTAAGGAAGTGAGAGGATAAAGATAATTTTTTTATCATATTTAATATCAATAGGGATCAAGGATACAACATACTTGATACTATATTGATAAAGAAAGAAAAAATTTAAAAACATACAAACGTAAGAGTCATGAATGAGTCAAGATTAGGGCTTGGGGTTTTGGGATATTAGATACCCTTTGTATTTGTCATAAGGGAAAATTTAGGATCCTAAAGTATAACAAGGGTTAGGACTTAGGGATATTCAATTCCTAAACAATCGGGGGTCAAGGTGACCAATCCCATTAAATTGAGTGCAAGGAGATAAATAAATTTCTAAAATTCGTTGAGATGGCAAGGAGAAAGGTTGTGGGGGAATACAAGATGAAGGTAAGGAATTATCACAGAGGATATTTTGAATGTCTAAAGCATGAGAAATTAGAGAATACTGTAGTGTTGAAAAATGTACTCCTTTACATAAATTCACACTATATTTGCATCCCCTTAAATAATTGGACTTAATTAACTTCTAATTTACTAAATTATGCATTCTTAAGCCTTATTATTCTTGTTTTATGAAAGGAAAACTTACATTAAAAAAATGCTAACATTAATTTAAACACCTTGGAAAATGTCTATCTTGGATTTAGGTCCCAAGACCCATTCACCCAAGGGTGAATGGGTCATCCTTAAGTGCCAAGACCCAATTTTTAATATGCTTTTGGAAACATTTTATTGATTCAAATTCAAGTTTCAAATTTCAGCTTGTGGAATCTAATTTTTTAGAAATTAGATAAACATCTATAATTTATACATAGTTATTTTATCAATTCAAACTAAGCACACATAATCCAATTTCATATGAGAAAAAAATATTATCAAGAGCATTAGGGAGAAGATTTATCAAGCATATACAATAGTAATCAAGATCATATCATCATGTCAAGATTCACGTGTGTTCATATTATGTTTTGGAGCTAACATTGTGATGTAGGTTTCAAGCATTCAAGCATCAAATCAAGCAATCATTCAATCCAATTCAAGAAAGATCCAATCCTTAGAGAAATGTGTTAGACTTTAGTCCTCTAAGGGTAGCCATTAAGGGTTTGGTGAGTTGTGACATAGATTTTTTTTATTCATCAAATTCCTTTCATTTGTCATTATTTCATTATCAAGGTTTAATTACTAGATCAGGGTTTGACCAAGGAAAACCCCTATTCACCTAAAAAACATTTTCCCCTCTCTTTGTGTATGCAAATTTGTTGGTGAAGAGGGACCAAAAGCGGATCAAAAAGGAAATTTTGCAAAGTTATCAAAGTTTTCAAGTGACAAATACTCACGTATAGAATTTATTTTTGATTTTTTGACAATGGAATATGGATAAATCAAGATCAGAGGACTGCAAAATCAGATTTTGGACCCCTGTAGAAAGACCCATTTTGTATTGTTCAAAACCCACTTTTGGAGCTAAGTACATATCATTCTACCCTTCTCAGATCCACCTAAAAGTTAATATTTATATTTGTGCTATCCTAATAATAAAAATTTCAAGTTTTACATCATACAATTGAGTTCATTAAGTGTTTTATTTTTATCTCCCCAAAGTGTATTTCAATCATTTCTATCACAAGGAAACAACAAATCCCCATCCCCATAGAGTTGACTCACCTCAAGGTCGAAAGTCAATTCTATTCTTGGGAGATATCTTTTTCTAATGAAACTAGGAAAAGTGAGGGTGTCCTTGGTCATCATTTCATTTTGGTGAACCTACCTCATCACACCTATTCCCTTTTTTATGTTTCATTATGGTGAACTCAACATTCTTACACTATAAGATT
Organism: Sequoia sempervirens; assembly: GCA_007258455.2. Classification (NCBI taxonomy): domain Eukaryota; kingdom Viridiplantae; phylum Streptophyta; class Pinopsida; order Cupressales; family Cupressaceae; genus Sequoia; species Sequoia sempervirens. Next base: position 337,338,774 of record VDFB02075321.1, on the reverse strand, counting down.
TCTAATTTAGTAGACAAATCTAGGATTTGTATTAGTTTGGATTGCATCTTATTTAGGGTTTTTCAAAAATTGCATTAGTTTGCATTTCATTTAGGGTGTTAAAAGAGCATTTTGCATCCTTTAAAATTTCAAAAAAATCCAAAAATTTACATACCTATTGCATTCATTTTACACGGTAGTCTACATATTAGTTGTAATGATAGAAATAGGGTACCCCACCTTTTAGGTGATGGAGCAAAAGGAGATAGGGTTCCTATTTCACTCTTGTTACATTTGAAAGGAAACCCTAGAGATCTCAATCTAGTGATGTAAAGGGGAAAGAGATCTTGCAATAGGGTGTCTTAGGGTATGATTAGAGACTAAAGAGGGGTTTGTTGATGGTGTTTTCTACACAACAACTTAAATAGAATATAATATCCTGTCTCTCTTGAAAGGTAAATCTCTATTAGCAAGCCTTAAGAGATAACCCCAAGGTCTCTAATGTTAGGTCTTGACAATGCAATAAAATAGCTTAGAGATCAATGTGAAAATGCTGGTAATCACAAGGGGCCTTACAAAACAAACACTGGAAGCTTCAAATTCATCAAATCTTGCAATATGTTGATGCTCTTTAATCCTAAATTAACCTATATTTAAAAGAAATAGTAAAAGATAAAGGGTTCAAAGAGATTTCTAAAACTAAAATCTAAGACCAATTGTGCAAACAATCAAACATTCAAAGTGGACCAATCCCTCCAAGACCAATTCCTGCTAAACCCAGATTTAGAGAAATATCAAAAGGAGATATGTGGGTGAGAGATATCTAAACTAACTCCTAAGATCAATCACAACAATTATGAATGCTACAAATGGACAGATCCCCAATAAAACCAATCTCTACTTGATCAAGGACAATCTTGCAACTACACAAAAACAGTGCAATCTTTTAAGGAAATTGAAGATTTTTAGACTATTCATTCACATACCCAATTACTAGCACAATGTAAACAAGCATTCACTGTTGAACTTAGAACAAAATAGGGCCCATACTAACTTTACACAACAAATTACAATCAACAAATTTCTAAAATTATGGACCAGAGATCAATCAAACATCATTCACATTTCACCATTATTGCAAAGGAACTAAAATCTAACATCTAACAATGAGAATCAAGAACAAGAAACCATAAACTATTAAAGTGTACAGAAAGCTTTCCAAATCAACAATCTAATTGCATTAACTTCTCTAGTATTACATAATAGTTTCCAGCTCTCTCTACTCTCCTATAGCTAATTTTTGAAATTTACTTGCCAATTTTGGCCTTCTAACCCCTTACAAATGAGAAGGCATTGGCCTTTTATAGATTTTAAAATTGAGATTGAATGGCTAGGATTAAATCAATCTAATGACATAGATTTCTCATCTAGAAACATCCAACAATTACATTAGGGTTTTGCTAGTTATATCATCCAATTGCATAAAAGCAGTTACATCATGGAACAATGAGAAAACAATATTTTGCAAACTTGACTTTGATAACAATCATCATTGGATAAAGAAAACAACATAACATGGTGCAAATAGCTTCCAGAAATCCCTTCCAGCTGTAGATAGTTTGGGCATAGATTCTTATGCAGGCCCCACGTTTAATATTTGAGTTGAACTCTTCCAGATTTCCCTCTTGGCATGAATCCATATGCAATTTGCCCTTTTGATTTCTTTAATATTGAAAAATAGATATCATCATTAGTAGCTCACATGTTAAGAAAATCCCATCCATAAAATATCCAAATTAAACTTGAATAAAATTTTGGCCTTTTAAGAAAACTTTCCATTTTTGGAAATTTTTCGTTTTGGGAAAAAATTGCATTTTGGGAGAAATTTCCATTTTGGGAAAAATTTCCATGTTTGGAAAAGTTTTCCTTTTCTGGAAAATTTTGGGATTTTTGAGGGGGTTTGGATTTTCCAAAAATGGAAATTTCAGGAATTTTGATCTGTCGTGGATTTCAGAAAAATCCGCTAGGGCAAGGATTTTCCCAAGTTTAGATCTCTGGAAAATCTGAGGTAGCTTGGATTTTCCCATGTTTAATCCTTATGGAAAATCTGAGGTACCTAGAATTCCCCCATGTTTAATCCTTATGGAAAATATGAGGTAGCTAGAATTCCCTTATGTTTAATCCATATGGAAAATTTGAGGTAGCTATAATTCCCCCATGTTTAATCCTTATGGAAAATCCAAGGTAGCTAGAATTCCCCCATGTTTAATCCTTATGGAAAATCCGAGGTACCTAGAATTCTCCCATATTTAATCCTTATGGAAAATCCGAGGTACCTAGAATTTTCCGAAATCCATGGTAGGTCAAAATTCCATAAACTTCATAACTTTTTTTCTAGAAGGAATTTTTAAAAAGTTCAAAAAGTAACTCGGCCTAATTTTTCGTCCTCTATCCATGGGTGCAAAACAATTTACATATAACATCCAAAGTTCACCTCAAAATTGGTTTTAGGGGAATCCGAGGTAGCTTGGATTTTCCCAGGTTTATTTCTCAAGGAAAATCTGAGGTAGCTTGGATTTTCCAAAATCCATGCTAGGTCAAAATTCCCTAAACTTCATAACTTTTTTTCTAGAAGGAATTTTTGAAAAGTTCAAAAAGCAATCCGACCTAATTTTTCATCCTCTGTCCATGGGTGCAAAAAGATTTACAAATGATATTCAAAGTTCACCTCAAAATTGGTTTTAGGGGAATCCGAGGTAGCTTGGATTTTCCCAGGTTTATTTCTCAAGGAAAATCCGAGGTAGCTTGGATTTTCTGAAGTCCATGCTAGGTCAAAATTCCCTAAACTTCATAACTTTTTTTCTAGAAGGAATTTTTGAAAAGTTCAAAAAGCAACCCAACCTAATTTTTAATCCTCTATCCATGGGTGCAAAAATTATTTACATATAACATAGAAAATTTACTTCAAAATCCACATTTCCAAAATCCATGATAGGTAGATTTCTCCCAGACCCACAAGATGCCTCAAAATATTGCCTTCATCAAATCAATTCTGGACCAAATCTTAAAATAACCTCCCAAGAAGAGCAAAACTAAAAAATTGACCAAGCCAAGATGCAAAGATTCTAAAGAAAAAAGGGGGTCCCTGCCTCCGGTGGGGTGTGTGTGCAAAAATTGGACAACAGGGTTCACCACCAAGCTAGGGCTTGGAAAGACATGTAACATGCAAGACCTAATGATAAAACCTAATACTTTGTAAAAATCAAATGAATGACTTAAAAATGAGTATAAATCAAAACAGTGAATTAGGAAATCAAAGGAATGCACCTAGAAACTAGAATGTACTTGAAATAAGCTCTAAAACTATGAAAATGCAGACTTTAGGGAATAGTGGGACTCATACGCCAAGCTAGGCATATTAGTCCCAGACTAGGGTTTCTAGTCAGAAACAAGAATCTAGCACTATTGACTAAGGATCTTTAGAAATATGGAAAATTTCCTATATTGGGACTCATACGTCACTTGTGGTGTATCAGTTCTATCCCAATTTTTTGAGAATTCAAAGTTTGAATCTACTCTTTTATCCTTGCTTTGTCCCTTCAACCTAATTTTTGGATCTAAACTTGTAAAAAGATCTGCATAATAAAATATAGTGTTGATTTGCTTATGGGGGGTTTGTCTTGTTCAAACCCCTAGTTCGGTAATTAAACCTCGATAAAAACAATGGATCTTGGAAGTAAATGTGTATACAAAACCTAATCTTAAGTTCCTCTAAGATTAGGAAATATGATATGTAATGCAACCCTATTCTAATGTGCTAGTACAAAATGCATGAATGAAACATGAAGATGAATGACTCACTTTGGGAGATGTCTAATCACCCTAATAGGCCATAATGATGCATGTACCTTCCTTAGGCTAAAATTAGAGTGATAATGGAGGATGGAATCACTTAGGAAACAAGTCATTAGGCTTGTCTTAATGGCTAGTTGCATCTCCCCAACCTAGAATCCATTATGATTCACCATAGGCAACCATCATCAATCCGTGATAATGCTAGATCTTGAATAAAAGGAGCTTGAGGACTTGTAAAAACACTATGATGCTACTCCAATACTTCAGCCTTGCTTGCTCTTGAAAACTTGAATGCTCTTGTGAAAGTATGCTTGAGTGCTTGTGAATGCTTAGACCTTGAAATTGCTTTCTCTAGATGATAATAATGACTTGAGAGCTTGTTTATATAGGAAATACACCTAATTTACCATTTATTAGATCTCAAAAGTTGACATCAACCAAAAATTTGAATTCAAAACTTGAATTTCCCACTCAAACCCTCAAAAGGGGCCACACGGGACTCATACACCACTTGTGGCATATGGGTCCCACCTAGGGGGACTCATACACCCAAGGTGGCGTATGAGTCCCACCCTAGTTTTTTGGGGTGGGCCAATGATGGGTTGTTAGAAAATTTAATGCTTTTGTTGATTTTGTCAAGATTTTAGTTGAAATAAGACTTGAGATCCAAAATAAAGGGTCTTAGGGGCCTATTAATGATGATTTAAAGGGTCATAAATGCAAGTGTACTAAGATAGTTCCAGATTAAATAAGAAATTGTACCGTCTCCAAGGAGGGAGTACATTTTTTGTCATTACATCTAGCCCCAAATTTAGCACCCATATGACTCTATGTGCATATGCAAGCTAAAGGAATCCAAACAATAAATTTCATAAAAGGATACTCATATAGATTCATTCACAATGTGGGAGAATGAAGCCCCCTCTATAGTTATCTACAAAACCACAATGTTAGGAGCTGCATCCTACAACACAAATTTTTTAGTTGTTCAAAGATCCTCTTATCTAACTTCTTCATGAAATCAAATTCGAGGGTACATGTATGCCCCCTTGATTCCGCTTGCTTTATGGAGGTGGAATCAAGGTAGCAGTCTAACTGCATCAAATTAGATAAGTTTGATCATAGGATATTTCCAAATACCATACCACATAGTGATAGACATTTGATGAGAACGAGAATGGAACCACAATTCCAATGCAACACACAGTGTTGAAAATGGAGTTCACTAGCCCTCGGTATGCTAGTTTGAATGAATAATCACTTTTTAACCCTAATATGTGAATGAACTAATTTAAACATATATAATAGTAAAAAGTGAATTAATTTGTAATCATTTTATCTTTTACCTTCTTGCAGTTTGACTTTGTTAGAGAGTGAGTGAAAATGTTGAGCTGTCGAGAGTACGTGCCTTCAAGACTCAAGAGCTTGTGGGAGGAGGTAGCTCGAGGTGACCTCCAATATCAAGTGAGTTGATCCTTTTGTGCCTTTGATTCATTTTTACACATTTATTTTGTGTTTTCACACATTTCTAGGTAGATTTAGGACCTTGGAAGGTAAGTTCACAAAGCATCCCTTTTTTTATGAAGTGTCCCCTTTTTTCGTAAAGTGTCCCACTTTTTTGCAAAGTGTCCCATTTCTTCACAAAGTGTCCCAAAAGGGGAATAAAGTGTCTAGGACCCTTAGAAAAGTACACTAGAACAATTTTAGTACACTTTTTGAATTTTGATGTATAGATTTAATATTTTAGAATGCTTATAGGACATGTTTTTTCTTTTTTGTTAGATTCTGCCTCAATCACGACATCATCTCAATGATAGAAAATTCTATCACCAATGGGACCTAGTCTCAACATTATCAAAGGAAACACTCAGATACTATAGACCACTAAGATTTACTAGGCGCACCTCATGCCTCCCATGAGATACCATGATGCCATTTTGATGGCGCTTATAGAGAGATGGGATACCGAGAATACCATCAGTAAGATGATGATTACCTTGGAGGATGTACATTACATCCTTTGAGTTCCCATCCAAGGAGAGACCGTGTGCTTTGCAGGGGATTGTACATACACACATATGCAAGAAGATATAGGATATTGCTATGGAGGACTGGTTCGAGATGAGATCGTAGGGCCACGTATTGAGCTAGCGTGGCTTCTCTATGCATGATCACCAGTATTGAGATGGATCATGATGTTTATAGTGGCATTAATACTCATCCCTGATGGTTGAGGAACACACTTGGATGGAGGTCTTGTTCACATGATCAGGAAGATGGAGCACCACAAGACCGTATATGCTTGGGGCTGCAACATTTTGACACATTTATATCATGATCTAGGGAGGTTCACATATCATGAGGTGGATGGTACATTGTATGCTACTACAGGTGTGGTGCTTAGAGCATATCACATGCAACAGATCAACAGGGTTCCCCTTGATATCCATCCTTAGATACCCATGTGTATTCAGTTATCCACTAAGATGGGCATGGAAGTATAGGGATTTATATTTTTGGAGAGTCAAATTCGATCGAATAGATCAGGAGGAGGTCTTGTGGAGACCATACCAACTGATACCATAGTGGCTGGATGAGACCCAATAGCTAAGGAGAGTGTAGATGGACAAATTTTTATTGGGTCAACATGATTACATAGTAAGACCATTCTACTATGATCAAGTTATGTGATAATTTAGGTAGATATAGGTACCACTGGTAGCATGGCCCTTTTACAGGTGATTAGTGTGGAGTGCTTGTAGGCCTGAAAATATGAGATGATTCATCTTAGTTGATTATTGTCTTTAGCTACTTAGAGGATGATGACCTTGATATGCCCCTGGTCTCTGATGCTGATGACATCGGTGCCATAGATGCATACGAGGAGTGGTGGGAAATAGCATGATAACTCCTATATTTCCCATGGATCAGCCAATAGGCTTTGCAGGACCACTCCCATATCAGAGGGATGAGGAGGAGGAGATAGTTGAGGATATACAGCTCAAGGCTGCCAACCTTTTTGCAGATGAGATAGATGAGGATTTCGACAAGGAGGAAAATCCAAATTATGAAGGAGAGGAGGAGGATGACAAGGAGGAGGAGGAGCAACTGATGAGTGAGGGTAGTGATATGATAAATGAGGGTCTAGTTGCCCATGAGTGGAGAGATCCCACTCCCACCCATGTTACCAGATCACAATCGACAATCGTGGCATGCACCAACACCTACGATCATGGAGAGGCTAACACATCCTTGACACCTCCTCTGTAGGATGAGACTATCTTTACACAACTAACCAGAGATTTAGGTGATGATATTTTATTTAATGTTATGCTTATTCTTATGTTCATGTTTATGCTTTTAATTTATATATATCATGATGTGTACTGATTAGCTTTATGATTTCTATCTTGCAAGGTTTGTGAGAGATTTATAGGATCTCTATCGATAGATAGCTACAGAGATAGTGCATCCTTCAACCTTCGATTAGGATACCGATATAAACTACTTACCTCACCCATCATGGAGTGGGACCCAGAGATGTTCGATCCTTATGTTAGATTGAAAGAAGCACATGAGGGTGCTATGAGGTGCGCTAATCAAGTCGAGGCTACTTATGAGGGGATTCAATCGTCTTGAGGTCTAGCGGAGGTTGAGAGACTTTAGGCAAAGGTAACCAAGCTACATGTAGACAAGGACCGCATAGAGCGAAAGCATAAGGTCTATAATATGCCTTGGACTCACTTATTTGTTCATGATCATGATCGCATACTACCATCTCTTGATGGACTACCTCTAGACAGATGTGATCACTAGATCCAAAGGGATCTAGTAGCCACAAGCCACCCTAGCATTGTATATTTAATGATATGTACTCAAAACTTTGATATAGATATGATCATTTTACATCTAGTTAATTGTTTATGGGTGATCCCACAAAGCTGGTTTACAATTTCTGGGAGATTCTAATTTTTGCTGAAATCACATATTTTTGGAAACATAATGATTTAAGCCTTTAAAAGTTTCATTTAAAGCATTCCAATTGAAGAGGGTTTCATCAAACTACCTTAGATCAAAACCCCTTGGATAGAAACCCGCTAGTTTTAAACCATACCTATAATGGAGTCTCCTTTACACCTATCAAAATGTTGATAAAAAACAACTTTTGATTTACCTTTTGGGGGATTAAATGAATTCATTTAAAATTTATTTTTTGTAAGTATGTATTCCTTATTATAAGCTTCCCAAAAAGTATAATTTTAAATAGATTTAATTTTGTTATTATATATTTTTTTTATTTCTTGTGAATGTAGGTTTTTCATTGACAATCAAACTCTTTGTTTTGCATATGTGGAAAAATAGAAGATTTTCAATTTTTTTTTGAAAAATATTAGTGCAATGGATATTGAAGTCCTTGATCCAACAAAAATAAATAAATTGAATTTCGATACATACAAAAAAAGTTATGCGTTATATGGTCGCGCTGTCTAAATTTCAATTGGTTTGACTTTGAAACTTTTTTAAAGAAAAAATATTCAATAAAAGATTATCTAACCAAGTGGAAGCACTAGATATTAGAGTTAAAAATCTAAATTTGAAAGAATTAGAATTGTATCCTTCATGGAAAAAAGTTTATGCATTATATAGTGAGTGTCACTTTTTAGAAATGTTGTTTTTTGAAAAAAACTAGTTTTCGAGGGAGATGGAAAAAGAAGTGCAATCTGATTCGAAAAATTTTAATTTTAATTTTTTTTAGAATCTACAGAAAAAATGTAACGAAACTCTAGTTTGCATCATCTTCAAATTCCTCATGGTTTAGCTGCTATAGGTGCTCGAAAGTGAAGATTTAGTTAAAAAAATTATTTTAGTGTCCAGTTTGGCCAAAAATTGTAAACCACTATAGTGGGTTCACCCTTATGCTTATGTGTTTTAAGTTAAATGACAATGTGATTTATCAAATAATCTTTGTAAGACTATTTAATAAATGTCTCCATGATTTAATATCTTTTATATGATCTAATTAGAACTATTCTAGTTTTTTTAGATGCAAAATTATGATTCAATATGTTATGCTAAATTAAATGTACCTATGATCTAATTGTTAAAAAAAAAATGCATATAAGGATCTAATATAACACAACATACAAGATTATCTTGAATAGTATGAAGCCTAAAGTAAACACTTAAAATTAATTTAAATAATTACTTCAGTATTCAAGACAAACCAATAATTTTTTTTCAAGAATGAAGAAATGCGAGAACACATAGAATATCATCTATTGACTCTAACACCATTGCTTTGTCATTCACACTATTCAAGAAGGGTTAGATATAGTACCAATGCAAATGCACAACATTAATAGGTTCCTTAAGAGGTGTACGATCCATTTTTGTTAATGTATGCTCTAGACTCATAAATTTCATCGATTATATGAGGTCCTAACCAATTAAGCCTGAACTTTCCTTTTTCAGTTGGGGCGGCATTGACGTTATGTTGATTATTGCATAACACCAAATCGCCATTATTGAACGAAGGAGGTATAACATTATCATTGTAACTACATTGCATACTTTTAGAATAAGCTTGAAGGTGCTCAAGAGCGTTAATGTGCTGTTAGTCAAGCATTTCAAGTTGATGAAAACATTGTTCCTTATAGGTGTTGTCATCAATAAGTCCTTGGAGAGTGATTCTTAATGAAGGAATCTCTAACTCCAAGGGCATTATTACCTTAGTTATATAGACTAGGTTATAAGGGGTATTCCCAGTTGATGCTCTAACATTTGTACAATAGGCCCGTAATGAAAATGTTAGTTGTGTGTGCCAATCTTTATTATTTTTGCTTACCATTTTCCTTAAGATTTTTTCGAGAGTTCTATTAGTTGATTCAACTTGACCATTAGATTGCGGGTAATAGGGTGCTGAAAAATGATGTATGTTAAACATTTCTAAGAACTTCTTCACATCCTTATTCTTAAATGGTGTTCCATTGTCAAAAACTAACATGGAAGGAAGTCTAAATCGAGCAATAATGTGTTCCAATATGAAATGACATATTGCATCAGTGGTTGTTGAAAAAAGGGAAATTTCTTTCACCCATTTCATGAAATAATCTATTGCAGTAATTATAAATGTATGTCTGGTAGAGGAGGGAGGTAAAATATTTCCAATTATATCTAGACCCCATATGGAGAAAGGCCAAATAGGAACATGTGCACAAAGCTTGGAAGTAGGAGCATGGATCAATTTGCTATGTTCTTGAAATTTGTAACATTTCTTAACATATACAAAGAAATATTGTTCCATATTCCTCCAATAGTATCCTATACATATTAGCTTTTGAACTAATGATCTTCCTCCAAAATGTCCCCTACAAGCACCTGTATGGGCTTCCTCAAGGGGTATGTGAATTTCATATTGTTTAAGACATCTAAGCAAGATACCATCAAAGGGCCTTTGGTACTACACATCTAAAATAATTATATATTTAGACGAAAGCTTCTAAAGGTGAGCTTGAGTATTCTTAGTTTTCAGCTTAGGAAAGGTATTGTTTCATAAATAATTAAATATTGATGCATACTATTCACTAGAGATTTCGATGGTGGTTGATAATACTTCTTCTCACTTAGATTCTATTGATGGTTTCATAATTGTATGCACAATAAATGTGAAATATTTTGAAGGATCTTGAGGAGTTATCAAAGAATTTGCACTTGCCATTGCATCCACATGCTGATTATCTTTTCATGGTATGTTTTCAATGGTGAACAAATCAAAGCTTTCTAACAAAGTCATTGTGAGATCCTTATATTTTGATAATTTGTCATGCTTTTCTTGATACATTCCATTTATATGTTTAATGACTAATTGTGAATCACCAAATATTTTAACATTTTGAGCTTCCAAAGTTAAAGTGGCATGTAATCCAACAATTAATGCTTCATACTCTATTGTGTTATTTGTGTATAGGAAATTTAAACAATAGGATAGGCGAATAAGCTTACTTTGTGGATGGTATTATTATAACCCTTGCACCAGATCCTATTCTACACTTAGAGCCATCAAAATATAACTGCCATGTACTAGTTTCTATTGTCAACACATTATCATTAGGGAATGAATGATTAGTAGGTAACGTGAGGGGAGAGGGAGTGTCAACTAACTGGTCAGTCAAGGCTTGTACTTTAATTTATTTTGTGAAACAAAATTAAGGTCAAACTCAGTCAACATCATAACTCACTTAGCTAAGCATTCAGATAAATTTGTTTTGGAAAAAAGATGTTTCAAAGGATCAAATTTTATCATCACATGTATTTCAGCATTTAGTAAGTAATGTCTTAATTTACTAGTAGTGAGTACAAGGGCCAAACATTGTTTCTTTATCATTGTGTATCATGTCTCATAATCAATCCAAGTTTGACTGATGTAATAAACAATATGTTCTCGACCACTTTCGTCTTATTGAGCTAACAATGCTGTGAGAGAATGGGTTCATACTACTATGTAGAGGATGAATGAATTTTTTGGTATAGTGGGTTGTAAAATAGGTGGAGTAGTGAGATAATATTTCAAACTCTCAAAGGCATGTTTACAATCTTCATTCCAATTAAAATGAACCTCTTTCTTAAGAAGATGTGTAAAGGGTAATGCTCGATCCGCTAGGGATGCTACAAAATGATAGATAGCTTGAATTATTCCTTGTAAAGTACACAATTGAGAAATTTTCCTAGGAGGTGGTGTAAACAAATATTTTGGCTTTTGAGGGTCTTTCTAACACTTCTAGGATTTTTCACCTAAAAGGAGAAAGATGGGCCAAAATGCAATGTAAACATTCAAAATTAGTGTATATGGATGAAATATGCCTAGATGAGATGATCTAAATTCAAAGGACTTGTAATATAGATTGATTTTGTATGCAAAACTAAGAAATGCAAAATGTTTGAAAACACAATGTTGTATGCAAACATGAACTAAAAGCAAGAACAAATAATAACAAAACTTGATGAAACTGAATGAGGTGCACCTGGAGGCTGAAAGCTGATGTTGAGAGGTTTTGGAATGCTATAGAGATTAGTGTTGAAGCCCAATACTAGGACTCATTCACCACAAATGGTGAATTAGTCCTATTTCTAGTGAAAACTATTGGAATATGTTTCAAGATGCTGGGAGGCACAGAACTTTAGAAAACATTTTTTCCAAATTGGAAGTGGGACTCATTTTCAATAGATGGTGAATTAGTCCACCTACATATTTATGAAAATTCAAAGGCCAATTCTGTGGGTCCTAGTCTGCATTTTTCTACCTGACAGGTTGCCAGATCTAAATTTGGAAAATCTAATAGGGAAGTGTTCTCCAAGCTTCAAATAGGGTTATGTTGACTTTGATGACTTTAGAACACCTTTTTGACACCTTTCTCTTTGAAAAATCTACCCACAAGACTTGTAAACACACATACAAAGAGGGGAAAAAGGGTTAAGGGTTAGAGTATAGGGGTTTGCCTTGGTAAAACTCCAATTTGGTAATCAAACCCTTGATAATGAAATGAAATAAAGAGAGAATGATGAAAAAATAACATGCAATGCCATAAAATCACCAAACCCTTGATGTTGAAGTTTGAAGCTATGCTGCTCCAAGGTGCTTGAATGCTTTCGATTGAATGCTAGAATATTTAAATGCTATGATGAATGCATGAGCACTTGAATGAATGGAATGGGGGTTAAAATGAATAGAAAATCATATATTTATACACAATTATGCCCTAATTTCCCAAAAATACAACATCACAAGCCAACCTTAGGTCTTAAGGAATAAAAACCTGCCAGTAATTTGAATTTGTTTTTATTTTTGTGCTAGGAGGGACTCATTTTCCCCTAGTGGCGAATGGGTCCCACTCAAGGCATGTGAATGGGTGTCAGAAATTAAGTTTTCTTAAATGATGTTTTTTGGGTTTATATTAAAAAATACACTTAATTAAGACTTGTAAGTGCATAAAGGGGCCAAATAAAGCATACAAAAGGTGTATTTATTGATGACAAGTCTAGAAAAGTGTGAAAGTTTGTTACAAGACTTTACAACACTTTAAAATAAGATTTGGTAAGTGATAAAAATAGAATATATAAGTGAATTATAATAAGAAGAGTCTAGAAAAGTGTGAAAATGTGTTACAACACCTCACAACACTTTAGAAGACATCATAAAGTCTTAATGATTCATAAAGATTCAAGATCTAATGTGAATGTGTGGGCCACATTACAACATTAAATCAAGGTTAAATCAAGCCAAATAAGCACAAGGAGGGACAAAACAAGAAAAAATAGAAGGGTTACTTTTTCCATGTCCACAGGTGGCATGTTAAATATAGCATCAATTTTCTTCGTGTCCACCTCAATGCCTTTGCGAGATATGATAAAACCTAAAAGTTTTCCACTATCTACGCCAAAGAAATTTTTTTGGATTCAATCTCATGTTATATTTTTGCATTTTCTCAAAGATATTTCGAAGGATATTCATATTGTCTTGTCGAGTTAAGGATTTGGGTAGAATGTCATCAACATAGTCTTCAAAAATCTTATGTATGTAGTCATGAAATATCAATGTCATAGCTTGTTGATATGTTACACCTACATTCTTTAATCCAAAGGGAATCATTACCCTTGACAAAATTTTCCCCAAGCTGTGGTAAATGTTGTTTTGTATTGATCTTGAGAGTCAATAAAGATTTTATTGTATCCAAAAAATCCATCCATGAACAACAACAAAGCATGTCATGTTGTCAAATCCACTATCATGTTGATATTAGGAAGAGGAAATTCATCTTTTAAAGATTCTTTATTCAAATTGTGAAAGTTCGTACACATCCTAATACGTTTTTCAAGTTTTATGATAATAACAATGTTCGAGATCCAAGCAAAATCATCTATAGGACATATAAAGCCAACTTCAAAGATTTTCTTAATTTTGGCCTTGACTAGCAAGGCTATTTTAGGGTTCATCTTTCATATCTTTTATCGAATAGGTTTAGCATTTTCGGTGAGGACTATGTTGTTATTATGATCTTAGCATCAATTCCTAGCATGTCCAAATAAGTCCAAGGAAATTTTTTAGGAAATTCATGAAGTAAAGTTGCATGGTCTTCTTTTTCATCATCATCAAGGAACTTTCCTATTTTAATCTCTTTTTCTTCATTGTTAATATCCATCGATATGTCAATGGTATCCCCTAAAGGAATGCATTTTTTTTCAAGAATTCAGGATTGTATTCTTCATTGTCTTTATCAATCTCAACATTTTCCTTTTCACTGGCTTCTTGTCTAGCATTAATCACAACACACATAACCCATTTCTTTAGGAGGAATAAATGGTTTATCATAAACTCCTAACATCTCTTTCAAGGCTTCATCATCTTCAAAGTATTCTAGTGTTTCCTCACAATTTGTATCAATCAATTCAAGATGCTTTAATATGAGGGTTGTTTTAGGATTACACATGATGGTGTTTATGTTTAGCAAGGGTCTTCTCATTGCTTGCATTATCTTAAAAGGGAAATATCCCAAACCAATTTTTGCTTCTTGTGTGTTAGGTTCTATAGGAACACAGATGCCTTGTTCTTTCTTTCCACACCCTTTTCCACTATAACCAAGTTGTTTCATGAACTTATAACCTTTCCCATAAAGTCTCTCCATTTCCTTAAGGTTTGGTGGTTGTTGGTAATCTATCTCATAAAATATTGTTGTATATCCAGTTTCATTTTCAAGAGTAGATGAGATGGATGCTTGTGAGTTTTCTTCTAAATTCCGTGTTGACATCACTATTGGTTGCTTCTATTTTTCATTCTCTTTTGTTGTGATTGTGTATTCTCCTATAAATGAAGGTGTGAAATCTAAGGAACCCCAATCATCTTCTAACAACTTGGTCACGTTTTCCATCTCATTTTTCTTTTCCTTCAATGACTCTATCTTCAAAGTTGGAATGAGTGTGTTTAGAGGATTTGTCTTTCCCTTTTTTACTTGTAAACAACATTCGGGCTTGGGTTCTATTTCAACTTGGTATACTTTATTATTATAGACATACTTCATGATGCGATGAAGAGTTGAAGGCACCACATGCATCTCATGAATCCAAGGTCTTCCTAAAAGAAGGTTGTATGAAATATCATGAGGCGTGACATGAATTTTGAGATATGGTGTTGTACACCATTACATAAATTGATTTATTATAATTTTGCAATTAAATAATTATTTAATTGTGATGCACCTTGGTGGAGTTCTTAATCACACTAGGTAATTATTTGGGGACCCCCTGATGTTGTATTGTAACATTGCATTATTATTTAACGTGTGGGAGACATGTGATAATAATTTAATATTGGGGAAATATTAAATAATGTGATGTCTTAGTACCCAATATTAAATAAGGGGTTAGTGGTTTTGTATTCACATGGTTTTGTGGTACATGGTTTCACCTTACCACTAGTTGTATTTTGTGTGAGTTTGTGTTTATAAAAGAAAACACATGTGTAGTGGTTTAGGTTGGTTGAGTTGGTTGGCTATCATTATTGAGTCTTCTTGTGGAGCACATTCGTGAAGCATGGCATGGGATGTGTGGATTCATGCTTGGACACATGGGAATGCATTGGAGGGCTTGATGTTTCATAGGTATTCATTGTAACTCTTGTATTAGTTTATTGCTAATTAATATGATAGAGTATGGATGCTTTTAGAGGCTAGGTTTTTACCTCTTGAGGGTTTTCCCAGGGTATATCTTGTGATATCTTGTGGCTTGTCTATTTGATCTATACATTTTGGAAACTTGTATGCATATTTATCTCTCATGGGTTATGTAGGAAATGAATTAAGATCATGGGTTAAATGCAATATTTCCTAACAAGTGGTATAAGAGCTTTCATGGTTGAAGAATTTTTGTTATAACCCTAGTTTGAGAGTTTTTCCAAAGTTGAAGCCATGAAAATGCATGTAGGGTTTGAGGCCTTACAAGATATGTAACATATGTTGCAGGTGTTTGTATGCAGATTTGGGCTTTTGAGTTGTCAAGATTTGTTGGGTTTATTGTAGATATGAAGTTTTACCAATTTGGGTGAAAGAAGGTTTCTTAGTTTTTGGGTTTATTGCAGATATGAAGTTTTCCCAATTTGGGTGAAAGAAGGTTTCTTAGTTTGAGTTTTCATATGAGGGTTTTGTAGGGAAAATTTCATAGATGACTTCTTGAGACAAAATGGACCTCATGGTTGGATTTAGGTTTGCCAAGAGATGAAGATTGATATAACCTACTTTGGAAAAGTTGGAAAAAATGCAAAAATTTTTTAGTTAAAGCTCAATTTCGCCATGTGTAGAAAAATATTAAAATAATAATAAATCGCATCTTTGAAAATATTTGCAAAAAAAAATTTATCATCGAGGTCTTCGAAAAATATTATTTACACTTGCAAAATAAAATAAAGGTTGTTAAAAATCATTGATTTGAAATATTAAAAAAACTAAAAAAAATTGGGTGGGTACTAGGTCCGCAGGCCCGTACCCACTTGTGCACAGTACTAATGTATTACAGGTTAGCCCATACCCATAGCCGCCACCCAAAAATGTCTCCCAAGCTTTTAAAAAGTTTTTATTAGAACCATTGGCCTTTTAATTCAAAGGTTTAAATTTCATAATTTTAAATGACTTATAATTGCCCACCCTTTTTATTAGAATTTTGACTTTAAACAAGTGACACAATGCATTGAGTTCAAGCAACCAAGTAAGGAGATTTTAGGTTGGAAGGGGAAAGGAAAATATGGTTTAAGATTTGTAAAATCAATAGTAAAACTTAAATATAAGTTTTTAGTATATGTTGATTAATTTTAGTTGAGATTTAGAGTCATGTATTAAACACAGAAAAGTAGAACAAATGAAATAGAAGACTATATCATGTGAAAAGAAAAATATAGAGGCTGGAGTATGTTATTGATATTGTGAATTTTTTTTTTTGTGCACTAAAACTTGTCAGAACGAGTGTATATTAAAATTCACATTTTTTGTGTGTTTGTTAAATAATATTAATAAATTTTTATATAAAAGTAATTCAGGAATTTAAATTAGTTTAGAATGAAGGTGGAGAGTTTATTTGTCAAGGTCGTAATAGGGAAATGGGCAAAGTGAATGTCATATTGTGAGAAACAAAGAAGGCTATATGTAAAAAGATATTTACTAAACATAGTTATTTGTTAACATATAAATTGTTTTGACTAGATATGTAAGAAACATAAAATAAAATATTAGTAATAAGTTAAAAATTTAAAATCATTTTACAAAATAGAGATATTAAAAATATAAAAAGTATTTTATTTTATTTTATATACAAGACATATAAAATATAAATATTAGTAATAAGTTAAAAATTTAAAAGTATTTTATCTTCTTTAGTGCCATATTATTATGTTCAATTAATAGTAATATTTTTGAATGTCCGTATAGATGTTGATTATATAATTGGTGGATACAGTACAATAGAATATATTCAATGGGTACAAGGTAGAATAGAATATATTCCTACCCACATAGTTAAATATTTTCACCATCTTTATATTTTTTATAATATATTTAAATACTATTTCTAAATTCAATTCATTCAGTTAAATAAACTAATCATAATTAATTTTATTTACCCTTAATGTAGAAAATAACATATGCCCATGAAAAATAGGCCATAAAAAGTAAAGTCAATAAGAATAATAGCTTTATAGCTAGAGTGGAGGTTTAAATATTAATTAATTTCCTTTCAAATATTAATCCAATTACATCATTGAAAAGTCTCACAAAAAAAAATGGTATCAAACCATTAAAGTGACACATTAAGGAAGGGAAAGGACATGAAAAAGTGCCTTGAGAAACACAATATGCTGAGGCTAGTGGTATGGAGCAATCCCAATACCTCATCGTGTGTTAATGGTGAAGAGATGTAAATGGGAATGTTTGTCTATGCTTCCTTGTGTTGCATAGCTTCTAGACATCGACTGAGTGCATGGATAGTGAGAATGGAAAGGGTGATACATGCAAATGTGTGAGAATATAGACTTGAAACAAATTTGTACCTTGATTAATATATTAGAATATGATTTGCAAATCCTATGAAGAATGTTGAGGCACAAAGAAGTGTATTATTGTTTCAAAGGAAGAGGACATCTGCAAAAGAACAACCAAATATTGTAGAATGCGATAGAGGTAAGTTGTTATTGCTTTGTAGAGTATCGAAGATTCAATGTACAAGAACTTTCACTATTTGGTAAAACAAATGGAGATGGCTATTATTGTATTGTTTAGAAAACCTAACTTAGAAATCCTACCAAAGTAACAGTACATGACATATGCTATGTATTCCGTAAACATGAAATAGTAAAAGATGACAAGCAAGCTACCTATGGAAAACTAAATGCTCTGGGAAAAGTTTTGTTAACTGTGAATGAATCAAATGCATTGATTATGGATTGTTTGATCCTAACTTAGAAGTCCTAGCAAACTAACAGTAGATGACATATGCTATGTATGTCATAAACATGAAATAGTATAAGCTAAGAAGTAGGTTAGATATGAAAAACTAAATGCTTTGGGCAAGGTCTTGTTGATTGTGAATGAACCAAATACAGTGATTATGGATTTATTGCAATATTAACTTTCCTTTGGGAAAAAGGCTAGGCATATGAAGTGCATATCGTCAGAAGGATGAGACAATTTTCTTTTTATTGTTAATTTTTTCGTGTGCTTTTGTGTTTCATGTTTATGAATAACATATTATTTGTCATCAAATGTGGTTGTTTGTTAAAATTTTCCTTGTAATAGGAACCATTTTTTGGAATGGAGTGGAGAAAAAGACCTGTACAGGTGCAAATATAATTGATTCTTGAAGAAGAGACTACGAGGTCAGAATTTCAGATGATTTTTCTCTTTTATTTCCAATGAATTTTGATTCTCTGAACGTCTGTAAAAATTATGCCAATTGTTTGAGTTTGTCTAATTTATGCCAAAAATAAAGCTGCAATAATGTTGTAGTCAGAGATGTGCACAATTGCAACCATGTGCTAATTTTTTGGCAAATATGAAGGCGTTATAACAATAAATACTTGTAGTTGAAGGAGGACAAAAGTATGGATTTGAGGACAAGGGCAGCCAGTTAGCTGAGTTTATAGAATGAATACAATTGCAATAATAGAGTCATCTTCACTCTGCTTGAATTAGAAGCACTCACTATTGTTTGAAAGTCTGATTAGGAAACTAGGGAGAATTTTTTTGTTTGTAAAAATAAGCAACAAAACTATCGGAAAGAAGCTCCACTAGTTAATAAAAACTTTATTGTAAGGGATAGGATCCTATTTAATAATAGACTAGAAAGTTTAGTGAGCCATAACAATTGATTGCATCAAACAAGGAACAAATTTGTTTCAAATAAATGTTGTCAGGAGGAATCCTTCTTGTTTACACATATCTAGCATTGTGACCTTAGTCTAAAAATGCATTGCTTTACTTGGGAAATTGGCCAATGCATTTACTACTATATAATGCATTAGCCTAAGGAAAAATCCTACACAATTTTCATTTAACCTAATCCTTGGCTTCAACTGTTCCATGTTTATTGGTTACATAACATATGTCATGTGTTGTACCCATTTCCTCAATGAGGTAGTTTCAATTCAATATTGTCACACGTTTACATGTAACAACTTTACTATTCTCACCATTCATGCACTTAGTCCACCTATATGATGTGTGGAGGATGTGGGAGCATACATAAGCCTTCTCGTTTAGGATTGGTCCCTTTGAGTAACACTAGCATATCATGTTTCTGAAGGAACTTTTAGGTGTTGTTGGTTTACTAAAATTTTTTAGTGCATTCCCTATGTTTTGTTATAAAGTGGATGTTGTTGCTTATTGATTTACCCATAAAAACTAAGTTATTGGGAAAATAGCTCAAACAAAACTTAATCAAGTATCAAGTGAACCTTTGTACAATTTGCATTTAATGCTTAAATATTTGACAAACTTTATAATGTGTTTCTATTTTGCTTATTTACTTAAACAAAGAAGAGTAGGAGACCTACTCCATGTGATAGGAAAAGTGATAAATGATAAATTTGAGACATGAAAAATATGTGCTTAAATTTGAAACTGTAGGGAAATAGAAAAATATTTTAAAGTATTGAATTTGATTGGCCAACCAAGTATGTCAAATTCAAATGCAGTAATTTTGCAGTAGTAACTTGCTCCTTAAAAACATGTATGTTTTATATTTGTGACATATAACATACTTAAAAGCTGTAATATTGGATTTTAATCTATTTTAAGGGGAACATGAGAAAATTAAGTATTGTCTAACATATAAAGGAAAAAGATGTCGACTGTAAAATGAGAGTGGCAAGAAGTTTTAATTCGTAAAACATTAAATGTAGTGATATAGGCCAACGAGCTAGGAACACAAGCATAACAAAAAGAGAAGTGTAGGTCAATGCAGTGGCAGGTAGCTTTGCACTTGCTTGTGTTTCTTTGTCACCTGCAATGTCATTATTATGATTAGTACAAGAGCAATATTTTTATATAATTTTAAACATATTTTGGAGATTGAAGAGGGAAAAAAGTATTTGTATTAGTATTATTTTGTACCTTGCTCTAGCATATGCCATTCATTCAATTAGGAAAATATCATCTGTAATGACATTGTTTTGATTGAGGTTGAAATGGCCTTTGGTGATTAAGTCCCATAGTGCAAATATAACTATTGATTTGTCCTTGATGTAGTCTTCATATTTCATGTTTTGAAGAGAGGGCAAGAGTTGTTGGAGTACATGGTTTTGAATTGAACAATGGATTGTTTTCTTGTCATTTGTTATGATGATAGTTTTAGGATGAATTGAGTATATGTAACTCACTTCCTTGTCACATTGGTTGCAATGAGTGACCTTTCCTATTGGAGCATGCCATAAGTGTTGAATTTATAATTGCAAGCTAGGGAAAAAGCTTCAAATGGATTTGAAAGTGTGTTTGCTGCTTTTAATGTTCCTAAAACCTGAAACATGTGAACGTAAATTGTTAGAAGGGGTAGTTTCAAAATTTTTAAATGAGAGAGTGATAAGATTTTTAAAGATTCACCTTAAATGTTCATTTCATCAAAGCAGCTATCTTGTCCATTTTTCTTTTGTTATTCAATTTGCAAATAGATGTGGATCGGCCTATGTGGAACATGTTCTTTTGATCTGTGCTTTTTAGGATATTTTTGAAAACAAATGCTAGAGTTTTGTTCTTGTGTAACTATTCCTATATTTGCAAGTATTGTTGTTCATGAGATGGACACAATTGCAACTACATGGAAATGAGAAAGTTAGTTTTTTGTTACAATGAAACTTTAGTAGAGACCACAATGCTATAAAAAAGGGTTAAAATGGATTAGTGGCGTATGCTGGGGAGACATTTGTACCTATGCTCTATCAGATTCTACTCTACCATCTTTGATATCAACCACATATTGGTTGCCTACTTTCTTAGTGCCAACAACCAAAGCACATATTGTTCCAATTAGATACTAATCTATGGTTGCTAATAGTTGGTTGATAATTGTATCTATAATGAAGTAGAAGTCTCTAGAAAAGTGAGGCATGCTTTCAACTATGCTTTTGTCTATCAATATTAGTATGCAATCACAGTCCCCTCTGTCATAATCTATTCTAGGTGTATTTTGGAAGCTTGATATTGAAACTCCCAATCCTGGTATTATTTTGTGCCGATGTTCTTGCACAAGGTTTCCATTGATATTCAATGTAATTATCATTTATGTTTTTATATTTGTGAGATCTGCATGCAGTACCTCACATGTTTTGTTGACTTTTCCCAATGTTTCTTTATAGACAACAAGGACGTCACCTTTGAATGTGTCACCAATTTTTTTTTGTATATAAATCTTCAATTGATATGGTCTTTTTGACTTTTGTTCTACAAAAACGAAGGAAAATGTAAATCTTATATATGGACAATGCAGAAATGCATATGATAGGGAAATATAATAAGTTGTTTACTGTTTGCTTGTGTCTTCTTCCATGTCTTTCATTTATTGTGGTGGTCTTTTTGTTTGATCCATCATTTGTGTGCAGAGTAGTGATATAGTATTGGAGAATGTATTACTGATATATGCTTATCTATTTCTATAGTACCGTACACAAGTAATAGGGTCCTTCTTGATAAGTTCAAATTTGTCAATGTATGTTTGAGCAATTGACTTTTTTTTTTTTGTTTTTGAACTGATTGGTGTTGATTGTGTAATTATCGTAGCATGCTTGTTAAAGGATCCCAATTTTGTTCATCACTAGTGAAAGTGAGGAAGAATGTTGGTGGTCATAGTTGTCGTATCATTGCAAAAACATTTTTCTTAAGTTGTGTATAGTTTGGGGATATTCTTATTCTTTTGAAGTCAACATATCCAATATTTGATTTAAGGATTTTGTGAAGGTTTGGTTTGTGTCTCACATCCTTGGTGAGTAGCTTCTGCCCTCTTAGTTGGCCCTTTCTTATGGACATTGTAGACAAGACTTAGTATTAGTATCTTGATAGTTTTGAAAAATATGTTTGTCGTGTGATATGCAAACTTTCTGTTTGATTTTAAAAATTCCCATTATGCAATTTTGTGGTATGTGAAGTTTTTTAGAATGTCATCATTGTGTGGCTTGCCAAAGAATAATTTAGGGAAATTCATCTCCTCAAAGTATTTTTCTAAATAAAGATTCCAACTTGATAGTTTTGTTCTGTAGGTGCTATTTCAATATATTTCTAGATTCAATGAATCCATGGACCAAGGTTTTAGATGGGTTCTCATGTTCTATGTCACTATCTGATTCAGTTTCAATTGTGACAGGTATCTCTTCAAGTTCATCATTGGTGTGCAAAAATTGTTTCCAATCTTTGTTTATTTGGAAATTTTGCATTTTGTATAGTGTTGTCTTTGACAATTGAGCCAAATCTTTCATGACGATATTGGACTGCACCATGTATTTTTGAAATGCATTCTTGTATTCCAATCGTATTTTGAGTGAAACAACAATTGTTTGTGTGTTGTTAGTTAACTGTGGTATGCTTTTTGTATAATATTAATGTCAATAGGGATATTAATGATGGAGCCTGTTAGTCTTATTTGAGATCTTTTGTACCCTAGTTCCTAGATTTGTGCAAATAAAATTCTAAGTGACACAAGTTGTTCTTCTATTTGGGACAAAATTTGGACATATGACAAAGGTTTATTAGTTCAGATTTTGTGTGGTGTAGTGTACTTTGGTATAATGATTTTTTTTAGTGCAGAGTAGCATATTTGACATATGCAATCTGTCAATGCTATGGATCTTGACTGTACTAGTGGATAATATATCTCCATTTGCTCATCTTTGAATATTCTAGTATCTTTGCATAAACACAACATTTGGTAGGTTGTGCATGTGTATTTTGGCATATCCTGAAATGCTCTTTCGTAAAGTTCTACTGGTGACAATTTTTTTTTCCTATTTGATCTCATAGGTGTAGGTGGATTTTTTTTATTATTTCTAATAAGGTTCTTAAGGTGCTACAGTCTTACAATTGAGTTATTTTTGAGATACTTTTGTTTGATTGTATGAATGGAATTGCTTTTGTTATTGTCTAGCTTTTACCTTTTGTTGCTATTGGTAGTTTTGTATTGTGTATTGTTTCTAATGAGTTTTTTAAGTTGATTTAACCTTATTGGCCATTGGCCATTTAGATTATGTGGTTGAATTCTTAGAAGTAGTTCAAAATTCCCATTTTGAGGGTTTGCATCATGGAATAGTATAGAATATGCTGTAAAATTGGCTAGTTTGTTAAAGTGCAAGTACTTTATGCTTGATGTCGTTGACCAAACACATATTTGTATATTCAACCATTTGGATAGCCATTGAATACAAAACACGTCTCCCCATAAGCCGATTTCATTATTTCTTGTGTTTGGTTTCAAGGAGAAGCGCATTCTACATAGATATGTATCAGGATCATACACTTTGTGCAATCTATATAGAGTTTTAGGGTCTGGTTCAATGTTGTATGATTTAATTGCATCTTTTTATCCTTTTGCAAGGCAACTTAAGAAGTAATCTACTATTCCATTTCATAGTTCGATTGAGATATACTGATTGCTCAGTAGTTGTAACAAATCAAACAAACAATCTCCAACATTGTACTTAAATGTGCCTACTCTACATAGCCTATTATTTTTAAGTACATTGTCTATGTTGCAAACTTGTGAGCAACTTGCATATTCATACTTTCAATGTCTATGATTTCTATGTTTTGATATCTTGTTTCCATTCAGAATGCATAAAGTATTAGATTGTTCAAAATGCTAATTGGCCTTAATATGTATACATGTTAAATCTTTAGTACTCTACACATAAGTGCAGGACAACAAAGTTGATCTTTTGTGTAGACGTTAAATTGTTTCATTGAAAAAAAAGAACAATGATCCAAGAATTTGACCTTTCATTTTCTTGTTTAACAATCGACTATATTTGCACCAATGTAGATGTTTTTCTCCCATTGAAAATGTAAACAATGGTTCCTATTACAAGGACACATTAGAGAAATAAGCATAGTTGATGACATGTGTATAAGCATAAAATTGCACCCCTTTCAATTTCGCGTACATTCTTGCATCCGCTTTAGTGTCCACTCCCTTAACATCTTGAGTGGGGTCATTTTAACCCTTGCATCAACCTTTCTCCCTCTCAGGATGCTCCAACACCCCTTTTCTGTAGCTACCCTTCGTGCATCAGCTTTACCTTGAATCGTGTGATTTCCCGTTCACATTATTTTGTAGTGTAATGTATCTAGACACTAGCATGCCATGCGGATGTCTACACACTACACTAGCGTCATGCGACATGTCAACACTTAGATGACCATTTCTGGGAATGTTTTCCACTTGTTAGCTAATTTTTTTGATGGAAACGGTGGAAGCTTCTTCTCCCTCCTTAAAATTCCTCTTTTCACTTCATTTGGGGACTTCTTCCACTTCTAGTTTCTCTCTAGCATTCTACACTTTAGATTTTTCTTGCACATCTTCATAATAGCTTGTTGTAGTAGCTTCAAGCTCTCTCAAGCTCTTTTTACAATACTCTTCACAACTCCCCCCCTTTTACTCCATGCTTGTGAGCATCCTGGGATTCCATATCCCTTACTATTTGCGTAATTACTTTGTGATATGGGTTCTCCTCCTCGAGCGGGGTTTGCTTTTATCACCTCTTTTGTGATACAGGTTCTCCTCCTTGAGCGGGGTTTTCTTTTATCACACACTTATTTGGTGGTGTGGGTTCTACTCCTGAGCGGGTTTTTCTTTCACCACACACTTTGTTTATCACACTCTTTCTCTCTATCTTCTTGGCTGTCCGTGGAGGTGGGAACACCAAAACAAGGGTTTGACTAAGGAAAACCCCTATATAGCCTCAACATTCTCTCTAGATATCATGCTTGTAGGTTTTGAATACATTCATTTGGTGGAGGCTTCATCACTCACATGGTTGTAAGTATTTATTTCCTTTCTTCTTCTTATCTTTATTATTTTTACTTCACTCTATTTCAATTCTATCACTTTCCTGCATTTTAAGATTTCTTAGCAATTCGAGTAGTAGTCACTTTAGGCATTTTCTGTGATAAACTCACTCTTTAGTCCGTACGAGACGCCAATGTGCCTCTGGGATGTCAACACACCACATTGTCATCCGTATTTTGCACTGACATCCTTTGGCTAAGAGCTCATTAGTTTGTCTAGAGAATCTCTATGACCTACTCTTTCTGATTCTAAAACTCTCACTATTGTTCCTGAGGTAGATTAGGGAAGTTCACCTTGTGAGGCTCTCTGAATGAGGAGAACTCGTGAGTAGTGAATCCCCCTCTTCTACAACATGTTATATGTTATTCATAAACATAATGTAATCAATGCTCAATGAATGCAGTAAATGCTAGACCAATACTATTGCAATCATTTGCTCTGCATTTCATAGGCTTAGCTGGCCAATTAAATTCAACAATTTAAATGAAAGGGAATATATATGGTTTTATTACTATAGTTTGAATTAAATGATGGATAAAATTAAAGTAGAACAATAGAAACAAACAATAAAGTTTGAAAAATATTTAAGCATTAAATACAAATTGTACAAAGATTCAGTTGACACTTGATTGAGTTTTGTTTGAGAAATTTTTCTAGTAACTTAGTTTTTGTGGGTAAATTGGTAAGCAACAACATCCACTTTATAAAAAAACATAGGGGATGCACTCAACATTTTTAGGAAAGCAACACTTTGTTTATTATGTTTCAATTGCAAATAAGAAGATTGTAGTTCAGTAACCTACTTTCATAGGATTTCTAAGTTAGGTTTAGTATTTAGGACATTTTCTCATTGAATAGACATGTGCATATATTGTCTACAAAGTTAACTCAACATATTAAACTACAACGACATCCAAAAGTTCCTTAAGGAACATGCTATGCTCATTTTAGTGAAGGGACCAATCCTAATAGCTGATAAAGTAATACTCTTTTAAAATAAGGTTGCAATGCTAAAAAGATGTAAATAGGAAGGCTTGTCTATGCCCCCATGTCCAACACACCTCATACAGGTGGACTAAGCACATGGATGGTGAGAATGGTAGGACTGTTACGTGTAAATGTATTAGAATATTGACTTGAAACAAATATGTTCATTCGTTGATGCATTAAAGTATGATTTGAAAATCCTGGGAAAAAAAAATTGTAACTCAAATTTTGTTATAGCAGACTAAACTTTGCAATCTATTATTAAATAGGCTGGCAACCCTTGGAATAAAGTTTTGATTAAGTAGTGGAGCTTTTCCTTGTTAGTTTTCTTGCTTTTTTTAAGGAATGGGGGAAAATTGCTCCCAATTTTCTAATAAGACCTTCTAAAAGTAGTAAATGCTTCCTAATCTTGTCTTGATATCAGTGCCTCTATGCCACTACAATTAGAAGTATTGCTTGCCAAAAGCAAGTTACTATTGCAATCATTGAATTTTATTTTGAAATAGTTTCTTGGCCAATGAAATTGCATTGTTTAAAATATTTTTTATCTTTTTCCTATATAGTTGGGATTTAAGGACATATTTTTTGTGTTTGATAACTATGTTTTATCTCTTTTTCTATTGGTTGTAGTAGGTCTATTATTCATTTTTGTTTAAGTAAATTAGGAAAATAGTGGGAGATTAAATATATTGTGGTAAATATTTAATCAGTGGATGCAAATTGTGTGAGCTTTGGTGGCGAGCTGGTGGGTATTGAAGTAGTGAATGCATGTTTAATGCACATTAAATGAAAACTTTGTGAGATGTGTTGGACGACTGGTGGGTACATAAGCAGTGAATGCATAATTAATTCATGAAATCTCACGTGAGTGCTGGGTTTTATTTGTGCTTATTCTCATTTGTTTATTGTTTGTTGAAAAGCTTGTGTGTTTTTAGCTCTGGGTTTCCCTCTTCCATGTTCTTTATTCTAGGAATAGTGCATTATTGGTGAGCAGCTCATCTGTTCAAGGAAAAATTTAAGAAATCCCCCCCCCCCTCAGCGAAGGTGTAAAATCCTAGCAAATTTTGTATACTTCCTGATAAAAATATTAATTTTAGTGGCAATTTTTTTCATTTTTCGTGAAAAAAAATAATGTCCATTAGCGAATCTTTTCTAATCATTAGAAGTTTGTGGAAAATCCTAGTGAAATGCAAATTTTTTAATACCACTAAAATTTTTCCATTGGCGATTAAAATCTATTTTCAAACCAATAAAATATTTCAATTGGTGAATTAAAATTGTTTTGAAACCAGAAAAAATAATTTTGTTGGTGATTAATTCTTTTTTCAAACTAAAAAATAAAATTATTGGTGAATTAAACCTATTTTCAAATGATTAAGAATTTTTTTTTGGTGAATTAAACATTGTTTAGTAAGCGAAGGAGGTGTTGAAGTTTCTGTTAAAAGTGAAGCATTTATGAAGGCTTTTTTCCGGCGCTGGACGTACATATGTTCTATTGATAAATTTAAAGGGGAAGGCATTTAAATGAGAAAACTGTCACAAACTTTAAATGAATGGGAAATCATCCTTTGTATTTGCTGCTACCCCTTTGTACCTAATTAATTGGTCTCACACTTGACTAGGGGCAATCAAGTTTTGGTGCTTTTCCTAGCCTTAGTTGCAAGTATTTCTTGGTCGTCTATGTAGTCGGTGGGTAGAAATTTTTTGAAAACTTCAAAACTTTAGACTTTGGTTCTAAGGTTCCAAGTTTCAGCGACTACATGACATTATGGACCACTATTGTTCGATGAATTTTCGATGGACAGATATAGTTGCATTTCAGAAGTATATCTCTCAAGCAATAGATTTGCGAATTGAAACCTTTGGAATTACACTAGAATCGTTCAATTTGAATGAACCCGATGGGTTGGATTTTGGCGATGAGCAATAGAATAACTTAAGTGGCAGAAATATGCATGTGTAGAAAGTTTGTTTTAAAAAAGGGACCGCCTACGAAGAATGTAGGACCAAGGATTAAACACTTAAGAACATTTTACACAAAGTAAAGGAAAATCAATATAACCATGAGGTCCACGACCATTCGTTGAAGTTTTGATGGACAACTGTAGTTGCATTCCAGAAGTAAATCTCTGAAGTAGTAGAATTGCGAATTGAAACCTCTAGAATAACACTAGAACCGTTAGATGCGGACAAGTGGTGAGATCAAGGCTCATTTCTCTTTTTTCAATGCCTCGACGTATTACATTGCATTTAATTGAAATTCTCAATCTTTTAGTTTTGAACAGGAAATCTGGATTTTGGGTGGGCTAGCTGATCAGGGAAGGTCACTTGACAGAAAAGGCCTTAAGGGTGGTTTTTTGAAAAACAAGAAACTCATGTAATCTTTTCTTGATAATCAATACAAGGTGCTGCCCCTAGCAATGTCTTACCTAGCAAAAAAAATAAAATTGCATGCAGATTTAAAAGTAAAACATAAAGCAATACAAATGAAAAAAGAAAATTGCCATCAAATTGACAAAAAAACATTATAAACACTAAAAGTTGAAAGTTGTCATTCTTGTTAGGGTTTACCAAAAATTAAAATTTTGTTGATTTCTAATATGTCATTGACCTTCTCCCCTGATTCTCGGTATCATTATTCATTTTATTAAGTCCTTTGCAGCGTCAAGTTACTGGCCCCTTGGCCTTGATGTCAATCCTAGCACATTAAATTTTAAAACAACTTTAAAACACATTTTTATTATTTATATCATAATTCATAAATTACTCAACATTCGATGAACATTTTATGTATGGTTGTAGTTGCATTCCGGAATGAAATGCATAGAGCACTAGTCTTGCGAACTTAAACGTTCGGAATCACCGTTTAACCATTAGATTTACAATGATCAACGGTTTAGAATTTTCTGCTAATGTAGGACTAAATGGCTAGTGAAACAAGATTTGTAATGATTTCATATCATTTGAACTTTGAGGGGCACTAATGATTTTGACAATTGTTAGCCTGTCAGAGTCTAGACATCAATCAAATTAAACATTTAAATAACTATAAGGATTAAGTTACACAAATCGATTAAAATTGAAGTATGTTTCTTGGTTTGCATGAATTATGATTATGATTCATGAATCATGATTATACCTAACCTCACACGTGCAATGTGTGAGGTGTACATAGGGATCAGGCTAGTAATGGCACTATTGGCGGCACTGTTGCCCATAAATAAGGATAGTGAGCACAACTGAAAATGGAAATCATTTGTTGAAGGTTAAAGGCTTTACTATTGAGAATTTGAGTGCAATGTTCAAATTGTCATAAGGGTTTTCATTTTGTAGGGTTAATAAGGAATAGGATTTAGGAAGAAGATGATGTGGCATTATTGGGGATACTCTAAATTCTCCTGCTTGCAGTTATGTAGTTACAGATTAAAAGACCAATTTCCTTCAAGTTTAGAATGGGTGGAATTGGAAAGAAGTTGATTTGGTTCACCTGACTTCTCAGACAGGTTTTGAGCTAGGATGAAGAGCTCTGATGGAGATAAGTGCTCTCCCAGTGCATGGAAGCTACAAGTAGAAGATGGGAGCAGTTTTAGAAACCCTCATATTTTGCATGACTTTGATTTTCAAAGGGGAGAAGTACATTTTGTATCTTCACAGCTCCCATTTTCCCAGTTTGATTAACCCGCCTTTCCCCATGCATTTATTTTCAGAGCCATGGTTGATCCCAAAAGTTGTCATTCTTGTTAGGGTTTACCAAAAATTGAAATTCAGAGTGCATGGTTGACCTGAAAAGTACCATTTATTTTCAGACACACATGTATTAAATTTACATTTTCACCAGTGATCTAGCAGAAGGTTGGCGCTTGCACTTACATTTATATTTGTACTATGTAATGATGTGACATTGTAATTTAGTTGTAATAAAGTAAATGGTTGTGCTATTAATTTGACATTGTAATTCCTTTTATTAAGTCCTTTGCAATGTTAAGTGTTACTGTGCTATTAATGGTTGTGCTATTAATGTGACATTGTAATTCCTTTTATTAAGTCCTTTGCAATTTCAACATTAAGTGTTACTGTACTTAGTGCCATTAATGGTTGTGCTACAGCTATTAATGTGACATTGTAATTCATTTTATAAAGGCCTTGATAATCCAAGTGCATTAATGGTTAAAAATAAAAAAACTTTAGAACACATGTTTATTATTTATATCATAAATTACTCAATGGTTCAATAGAACATTTTATGTATCATTGTAGACTCAAGGGAGCAAAGCAAGCTTAATCACTAGGCCTCCAAGTTTTATAACCATTTTGTTAGTGTAATTAATTAATTATTACACTAGCATACGTTAACTTAGATCATATTTCAATTAGGTCCTAGGTTACATTTTAATAAATCATTTAATAAATGGGATAGTATTCCCTTCCTTGTTTGGTGGGATAAGATTCCTTCTAGAAGATGAGTTGTCCTTCTAGAACTTATCTCAACATTTAATAATTGTCTAGATAGGGTTCACATGTTGTCACATGTTGTTAGATCAAGACACATGGAAACATCTCATGCATCTTAGGTTTTCCTTCTTGCCTATTTAATCAGGCATCTTGTTCATTTGTATATATCACATCAATATCATATTAATCATATCATATCAATATAGAATCTTTATTCTTCATTCCTTAGTTGCAACACTTTCCTTTGTGGTTGATTATCTTTCATGGCTAAGGTCCTAAATTGAAGATTCCAGAGCTTCAAGGGTTGTGCAATCCGTAATCTCAACACATTTGACATGTCACATTGTTGTGGAGTTCTAAATTTTCATAACTACCTAATTCCCCAACTTGGTTCACTTTGTTGAGTAACTTAAGTTCATGCATACGTAACCTTTTAGTTATGGTGTGTGGATTTAGTCGATGGGTCAGAGGTTTCAAAAACATTGAAGCTTCAGACTTTGGTTTTGAGGTTCCAAGTTTCAATGACCACATGACATGATGGACTTATCTTTCCTTTCAAAGGCATCGTCGTCTGACATCTCATTGAATGCTATGTACGAAATAAACTTGAGTTGTCTTTTCAAGAATTTCCAAAAGCATGCAGGTTTAAAGGGTATCTTTTTGAGGTATGAAATTGAATGTCGCATTTAAAGCACATCCTATAAAAAATAATGGCATACATGGGTAGCAAAGTTTTACTCAGACATTTAGCCCGCATTCTTGTTTTACTCCACATTGATTACACATCTTGTCATTTTATATGGCTTGAAGGTGGTGAGAACTTATTTGTTAAAACCTCGGCTGTACTTCTACCTTCTATTGTTATTTCTTTAGGAATTCAAGCATCTCATTAGGTATAGTGAGCTCATGCAATCTGAAATTGAAAATCATTGGCTCAGTGTGAGGGATACAGAGCTAGGAATTTTTAAATTGGAAGAATTTTGGGCACATCTGGACAGTAAAGATAAATCTGTTGTAGATGTGAAGGTGTTCAAAAGTGGACTAGCTCAGGCTGGAGGTTTTCCAGAAGCAGTGTTGAGAGTTGAACTAATTGCTACATGTGCAAGAAGGTACATTCCTGAAACCTGGGAAATCAAGGCCGTAGAGGAAAGCATTGTAGCTAAAAAATTTCCTGAGGTCATTTCTCAAGAATTGGGAATTCCAGAGAAGGCACCTGTAAAGGAGATGTTTGTTGTAACAACTAATGAATGTTTTAGGAATAATGGAACCTGGTGTAAAAATTCTATGGCCAAAGTGTGGTTAAAATCAGAGAAGAAAGGTATGTCTCAATTTCCCAATAAACTTAAGAGGACACATTTTAAAGCATAAATTGCTGATGTTATTGCTTTACTTCATCATATCATCAGGAATGCACAAGTTGAATTATTTGAAGACTAGATGTGTTAGTTCATTTTAGTTATTTGTGATGATAATGTGTTTATTGATTGGGCCGAGATAATTTTCTTTCACTTGCATGAGAAATTAGTTAACTTTCAGAAGACTGCTACCTTTCATTTGTGTTCTTGTTTGATATATATCATTGCTAGTCAAAGAATTTATTGGCCAGGGTTGAAACCACAAGTACCTCCAAGTCTTGGAATTCCTGTATATAAGTGTTATATGCAATTTACTAGGCAGGTTGGGATGGGAGAATATTGTCTTGTTAATGATGCCTTTCTAATGGAAGCTGCAAGAAAGTTGGATGGAAACCCTGAAATGCATTTTGCCCCTGAATCAAAATCTCTAGTGTTGAAGTTTGGAAGTTTTTATATCCAGTTTGATAGATTTTCTTATTTGAGAATTGGAGGTTACGAGAAGGCTCCACTTAAATTGCCTAAGTACCCTAAGGATTTACTGGTATTTTTGGAGGTCTGTAGACAAATGGCCATAGTAAATATAAAATACATGAATATGGGAAAGCTAGGGTATACCTTCCCGTTAGTTACTCCTTCTTTAGAACTATTGCAAAAGTAATTAGATGGTTAATAATGTTGAAAGGATTCTCAAAGAATACAATCTCCAGTACTTGTTTGTAAGAACTAATTTTGACAGCAAGGGCTTTGTGAGAAAAAATTTGTATGCCTCTGGCTCGTATCAACACCAACCTTCAATCAAAGATTTATGGGAAGATTGTGCTGATGAAAATGAAGTTTTCAGAAGGGACCATATGAGGTTAACCCTTGAACAGATACAAATTTTTGGTCTCTCTTTCCAAATTCCTAAAAATGTGTCTGAAGGTTTGATGGTTCTTGATCCTAAATATGAGAAGTTGTCTGATAGATCACATCCTAGAGTTGACTGGGATAAAGATGAAGTTTTATATATGAGTAAACGGGCTGAACCAATACTCAAAAGGACTCAGGATTGGTTGGAGGGAAAATGGCATAGGGTTGCTGGTTCTGTTCATGAACCAAAATCATCCCAAAAAAATGAGCAAGGATCTAGCCAAGTAGTCCTTGGAGGTACATCATCGGCGAGGATAGTCATCAAGTATTCTAGTGCCAATTCACAATCTGGGGGTGATGGTGAAAAGCCAAAGAAATCAATTAAATCAAAATCAATATGTGAACAATACAGCCCATCCACCCCTTCTCTTAAAAAGAAAAATGTCCAAACAAAACCTATGTCAAAATATTCAGAGAGCATCTTTAAGCATATTGTTGAAGATAACACTTTCCCACCCTTGTTTGAAGAATCTTCTCCTCCTATAGAAAACATATCAATTATTCCTAGTGAGTCTAGAAAGGTTATTCAAAGTGATAAAGCCACCAGTCTAATAGAAAACTCTCTAGTATAGTTGAAGAAAGTGGTAGAAAAGAAGAGGAAATACACTCCCATGACATCTATTGGAGTAGATACAGTGACAAAATTACTCCAATCTTCCTTAGGGCCCAAGAAAGCCTATAAAATGTCAAGAATTCTGAATGATGTCTCTGGTAATCATAAGTTAGAAATTTCAGAACCTTTAAAAGATGTAGATGATGATAAGATAACCACAGATGATTATAAAATCATA
This sequence comes from Sequoia sempervirens, assembly GCA_007258455.2. Lineage (NCBI taxonomy): Eukaryota > Viridiplantae > Streptophyta > Pinopsida > Cupressales > Cupressaceae > Sequoia > Sequoia sempervirens. Next base: position 337,304,870 of record VDFB02075321.1, on the reverse strand, counting down.
CATGTTGACATGAGTCCCCATACACTTGAAGGTAGTGTATATCATGCCAGTTACTCAGTCAATGCTTTAGCCAAGTAGGTAAAAGAAGAAAGGAAAGAAAGGGTAAAATTGCAATCTCAAATTTTGGATTTGAAAAACTTTATCTCTTCCATTGTTTCTCCCTTTTTGTCTACTGAGGCTTCTAGTTCCCAAGAAAGAGTTATTGATGAGTCTGCAATGCAATTGATTAAGAAAAATCCAAATTATTCCAAGGTTGCTAGTGAGTGGATTGAAGACTTGTCTCAAGAAGCTATATTTTTTATTAGTAAATCTGTGATTTCCTACACTCAAATTGTTGATAAAAGAAAAGGATTAATAGCAAAACTACAAGTTAGAAAGGATCAAACCAGTCTATATGTACTTTCAAAATAAATGAAAGAGTTAGTTTCTATGGATCGATTGAAGTTGGTAAATGAACAGATTGTTAGTGATCCAAAGGAATTAGATCCTTCATGGCTTGATTCACTTAAGTGGAAACTAAACATATATGATGACCTAGTAAAGGAAATCACAGAAGTGTTGGAGAAGTATTTGGATATGTTAGGAGAAATCAAGGGGAACTTTCATGTTCTGCAGGTGAAGATAACAAATGATTTTGATGAGAAAATTCTGGACACAAAATACATCTGCTCAAATTTTAGAGAATTCTTCAATAGAGAAGTAGCAGATCCTACTACAATGACTAAAGAATCTTTCTCAAAGCTTGGGAGGTTGGAGCTTTATCTCAAAAAATTTAAAGCTAAAGCAAAAAGGTGGTCTAGCACACTGAACGAGTCTGAAGTTGCTCTTAGAAAATGGAGAACTGGGCTTCATATCACATTGACACCAGCCAACAGGGATATTTTTGCAATCATTACTAGGTACAGGGAATATAAAGCCAGAATGAAGATGCAGAAGAATTTTTTGTGACAAGGAGAGAACGAGGAGCCAGAAGCTGATGAAGTTGAAGCGGCTAGGAATGATGCATAGTTTATTTTTAGCATTTTCATATACTTTCTTTAAAGTTGGCACTTTTAAGTTAATGACTTCTTTTAATTTTTGGTATAGTTACTTTCAAGAAACTGTTACCAAAGACATTGGCTATGTTTAAATATTGGTTCGACTAATGTGATTAGGCTCTTTTGAGCAAACTTTGATTTACTCATTAGGGTAAACTCGATTATTTTAGCTATTATATGTTATTTTGATATAGAAGACTTTGGTGGAGTTTATGCATGCATAATCTTTGAGTTATGGTGTATAGACTTATTTTGTTTATACTGAATGTTTTCTAGTGTGATCTCTATTATTGGGATGACAGATGATATAATTTTGCTATATTGTTGTGGTGTTATTATCTATGAATAAAATTTCTGCAGTGATATTGGTTTAGTTGTTATCTTTCTTTCAAAAGTTCTATTTCTATTTACATGAAATTGATAGATACCTTTGAAGCTTTTTGGTTAAAATCCCATCCTTTATTTTATTTTTGGTTAAAAGCATCATTAGTTTAAAAAAATAATTCATTGAACATTAGCTAAAGGTAGCTACCACCTTTAAAAATAAGCAGAGAATCAGTTTTGAAGTTTGTAATGTTGTAATGTTACCGATTCAACTGTGGTTACATTTATCACCTTTTATGGGCGTATGAATATTGAGCTAGGTGATAAATCTGTTAACTAATAGATATAAAACTCTTAGGGTATGTCTTCCCATTGGATACCCCTTCTTTTGTGTGCAAAAAAAACTAGATGGCCAGGGGAGCTGAAGGAATTCTCAAGGAATATAACCTCCATAATCTATCTATGAGAGCTAATTTTTACAGTAATGGTTTTGTGAAGCATAATCTCTATGGAGGGAGCTCATATCAGCATCAACCATCTATCGAAGATTTCTTGGAAGATTGTGTCGATGAGAAGAAATTTTTGAGAAGAGATTATATGAGGCTAATGCTAAAATAGATATAGGATTTGGGTCTTTCATTTCACATTCCTAAAAATGTAGTTGAGGATTCAACAATAATAGATCCTAGATATGAAAAATTTCCTGATAAATCCCACCCTAGGGGTGATTGGGGCCAAAGTGAAATTTTAGATATGAGGGTGTGTGCTACCCCAGTGCTTAAAAGAACCCAAGACTGGTTGGACGGGAAATGGTGACAAGTTGTTGGTCCTGTTCAAGAGCCTAAGCCATCACAAAAGAATGAGTAGGGGTCTACACAAGCATCTGGTGCAAGTGTATTGTTGTGTAGTTTTTGCACACACGCCCCACTTGGAGTAGGGACCCTCTTTTCGGATGTCTTTCGACCTTTAGTTTTATTGGATTTATCATTTTAGGGTCTTAGCATGTTGGTCTTGCTGGCTTTGACCTTGCCCTAAGGCTAGAATTGATTGAAATTAAGTTTTAAGCCAAATCCGGGTTTTCACCTGGATCCAGGATTTTCCAGCTCCGGCGGATTTTCCCGGGCCCTGGTTCCTTGTTCGTTCCTGGCTAGATTCTTCGCATGCGGGTTTCTACTCAATTCCGGGATTTTTCGGTCCTAGCGGATTTTCCTGAACTTTGCCAAAATCCTGATCATCATCATTTCCCCGGTTTCTGCATTTCTGCAAAATCTGTGTTTCTGTGCATTCTGGGATTCTCCGGAATTCTGTTTTGGGCTCGGGTTTTCGGACTTGTCAGAAATGTCATGTCACGCATTAATGACTGAGGTACCTTTGCTCAAGTGGGTATAAGGGCGGATTTGGGGCATTTCAAGCATCATTTTGACTTTGTTGCTCACTTGCTTTTGCTCTGGCGAGTGGAAATTTCCATTTGAGCTTTGACGATCGATCTTGACTTGTGTGTGTGCGGATTGCTTGGGTGCCGGTGTCTGAGTTTTTATTGCTTGGACGTATTTACTGTGTGGTCATCTTTTTGAGCTCAAATTTCATCAGCATCGATCCATGGTATGTTATCATCACCCTTTCATTTGCTTGCGTGGTGATTGAGTGTTTCTGCATTGGGTGTTGTTAATTTTGGGTTGGCCCTTGCTTGATTTTGATTTCATATTTATAGAGTTGGGGTTAGATTCGTTTCTTTGGGTATTTTTATTTCTATGCCCTATGAGCTTGTGTTTATCCATTAGACAGCATATGTATCCCTTCAGACGGGGTGCTGGGCTAGATTATTTGCCTTTTTAGTGCGGAATCCGCCATATTGTGCGAAGTTAGGGTTTTCTTCGGTGTTTGGCCCAGAGCGGAGATTTCGTTATGATTAAGCGAGTTTGTTCCTGTATCATGCTGACTTCCACTGTCTTGTGAAGATTTAGATGCTTTAGGTAAATCCTTAGTTGATATTTTAAACCTTAAAGTTTCCCCTAGTTTTAATGGCGGAGGTCTGGTTATTCAAATTAGGGCGTCATTGTTTTGAAATAGGGATTCATCCTTTGAGTACTTTTGAGAAGTTCAAATCCTTTGCGTCCTGAGTTTTATTGATTATTGTCAGTTTCGAGACCATTAGAGCTCAGGTAGAGAAGATCCCATGATAATTTGGCTTTTGGTTCGCATTTCATCATTTTTTGGGTTTTCGAGGTCCTTGCGGAATTCCGCTGCTTTCGGATTTTCCCGGTTTGGGCTTATTCCGCGGGCTGGGGTTATTACCGGAACATTTTTAAGCTGTCCGCAAAAATCTGTTCCATCTGGATTTTTTCGGATTTCCTATCTGGCTGTGTCTTTTTTGATGCTTCGATGATAGGACTAATGGAATGATTGTTAAATGTTTATTTCTTGTTGCCAATGAGTGAATTCCATGATTATCTTTTGATCTTTCATCTGTACTAATGATCTATTTGACTAATGATGCTTTGGCAGCAAGAATTCGTCTGGGTTGGATTTCTCCGAAATTTTGCCCCGACTCAATTTTCCCGGATTGCGATATTTTCCCGGATTGCTTTGTTTTTCCGGATCTGCAAAGGATTAGCAGTTGTGATGAATTTTAATGGTTTTATATGATCTTGTGCTAATCTTTGGGTTGGAATATGCCTAATAATTGAACACTAATGGTTTCTTTTGTGAGTGCAGGCCAAATCAAGCAAAGCTGTGGTCAGGAAATCTAAGGGTGCCACAGGAGGGTCATCCATCTCTGAAGCAGAACGGTTACGATTAGATATGAAGAGTCAGCTCCCCGAGAGCAAGGTGTCTTCTGTGTGGGCTGAAGTATTTGATACCAATGTTGGGGCCTGGAAATATGAGGAGTTCAAGAAACGGATGGCTGAGAAGGATCTGTCAGCTCTGAGGAAGGGAATGATACAATCCGGACTAGTGCATGTGGCAGGCTTCCCTCTGGCGGTCCAGTGTTATGAGCTAATTCTCGAGTGCACCAGACAATATGATTTTGATACACAGAGGGTGGTTAGTACTGAGGGAAGAGTTCTGGCAAACTTTAGCCCTGTCTCCATTGCACAAGCTTTCAGCATGCCGGATCTACCTTCAGTATGTGCTTTGAATATAGATACTGCCAAAACATATTATGAGAATGAGCCCATCAAGGCTCAACAGATGATTAACTCTTGGTTAGAGAAGCCAAAATCCCATCATTCCATGTTGCCCAAACAGTTGCACAGGGTTAAGTTCAGATCAAATGTATATGATGCCATCACATTTCTAAGCAGGGTGGCAGGATTGAAAAGTGCAGGGGTGTTGGAAAGTTGGATGGTCCACGTAATCACCAAGATTGGACAAGGGACCAATTATCACTGGGCAGGGCTCATCAGTGTAGAAATTGATAGGTAGTTAAGGAATGTCTTGGAAACAAAGAAGTTCACCATGTCCTCATATGTGGTGTATATACTAGCCATATATTACCCATACAAGGGTCTGAATCCGAAGGGGACACTTGGACAGGATATCATTTATGAGGTTTATCCAGAGTTGCATCTTGGGCATAAGGATTATAGAAGGGCTAATGATGCATTCACGATGCATATCACCCAGACGCTGTAGAATGCTGAACACATGAGGTTGTCCAATGGAGCCAAGGGGCTAATAAAGAACTACAGAGCCTGGTTCATCCAGTTCCCCACCTTCACCTACCTCAGAATTGATGGATTCCCAGTTGCTTCGTATAGGTTGCCTCGGTATCCTACTGACCACATTGTTTTGTTAGAAGTTGTGAGGCAAATTTGTGAATTTGATGCCGTGGTAAAGAGAGAGAAGCACAAGACAGGCTTCGAAGGAGACTTCCCTCTTGGGATCGGTGTGGCAGAAATGTGCCCTTCTATCTAATCAGCCCACACTGTAGGTGAAGAACTGGCAGCATACGATTTCTCTTTCCATTTGAAAAGGATGAATTTTCACATAACTAGAGAGGCACAGAAGAAAGCTACTAGGGAGTACAGGCATAAGGATGACCTAGAAGATTATTGGGTCAATATCAAAGATGACCTTGAGGCAAAAAAAAAGAGATACTCTAGGCTTCCTGTGGAGGCAATTAGGCAGTATAATGTTAAGTTGATTCCAGATCAACTGGATGATGACGGAAACCTAGTTTAGGACCATGCCTACGAAGCCATAAAGGATAGGTCAGTCGGGGATATAGATTGGAATGAGAATGAAGTTACAGAGCTGGAAGACATGATGGCTCCTGTCATGAAGTTCACCTCATCTTGGATAAAACATAAAATTTGGGAATTGGAAAGCACAAAGGTAACTTGTACATTTGAATTGATGGGAAATCTCAATCCCATGTCTACCTCAGAGGAATCTGGGGAGGATGACCCCAAAGGGAAAGCTGTAAAAACCTCACCATTCAAGATAAAGGTTAGAGGTCCTAAAGAAGGTGAGCCTGAGGTGAAAAGGAAACCAAAAGGAAAAAGGAGATGGAAGACTCTGACAATTAGTAGGTCCTCTGATGAGGAGGAAATGGAAAAGGCAGAAGAGGGAGATGCTCCTCCACCGCCGAAGAAGGCAAGAACAACTCGAACTGCAAAGAGGAAGGGTTAGGGTGCTTCAAGTGATGAACCTCCAATTTTTGATGTGAAGAGTTCAGGAGGGGAGAAAGCCAAGGTTTATACTAGGAGATCCAGAAATCCCTCTCTGAAGGATACTGTGCAGAAGAAGGATTCTCCTCCGATGCCACCAGCTGCAGAACCATCCAGGGCTGTTTCTCCTCCATCGAGCATACCAGAGCCAGAAATTCTGGGGAACAGGAAACTAGCAGAGAAGCAGAGCCCTTCAAGGAGGGGACTCTCTTTAGTGAAGCAACAGAGCTGGAGGTGGAAGAGGAGGAATGGCATACTTCTCCTTTGGTACAATATGAAGACTCCCTGGAAAGTGACAAAGGCCGTGGATCGCCTGAGCCGGAGGAAAATATCCCTGCTAAGACCCCATCACCAGTGCATCCAGTGGTAGAACTTGAGGAAATTGATCAAGGTGAGCAGCTTCCGGAGAAGGAGGATGATAAGGCAACTACAAAGGAAGAGGAAAAGGTGACAGAGCAGCCGGAGGATGTTAGAATAGAGGAAATCTGGGTGGACCCTGTAGCTCCGGACTGGCTAGAGAGAGAGCTTGCAAGAAAGAAGCAGGTGGTTGTTGAGGATACCCCCTTGGACTGGGATGAAATGCTGTCAAAGATCGGTAAAGGAAAGAAGAAGAAGATAGCTAGGGTAATCTCGAAGGTGGAAAGGGATGAAACCCATAACAGGGTTATCCACATTGCTACTCCTGCCACAGACAAAATGAGGGAAGATGTTACAAGTCAGGATTATAATGTTCAGACTATCAACCTCGGGCCAGCCTCCATGGAGCTGCATATTGAGGAATTTGAGGGGTCCAGTGCGGTGATTGTTGACAGATTGAAGAGGGAAACTCAGACCAAACATGAACTGAAGAAAGAAAACGAGAGGTTAAGGAAATGTTTGGAAGAGGTAATGAAGCCTTTGCAGTCCCTCCATCCTTCTTCTGCCACTCCTGGCTTTCTATCTAAGGAGACCATCTCCGGAATTGAGAAGTTAAAAGCCTCAGCTCAAGCTGCCATAGATTGGTTAATGAGTGTGCAAACTAAACAAGATGATACCATCAAGGATATTCTATCGATAGGAATGGATGCAGTCCGGGCTAAAGAGCTGTTAGAGTATGTACTATCCCAGGACAAGGATGACATGGACCTCTTGTTGCAGAAATCAAGGGTTATCATGGGACATGGAAGAGAACAATTGGCTGAGGATGGATTTCTTCCTTCTTCCAGGTTGGATGAGCCTTGGGAATGGTTCGAGGCACTGTAGATTAGGCAGAAGGCCATGAAGAAGATTTTGAAAAGAAAGAAGCAGATTGATGGGGATCTCACTATAGTATACGATGGATGCATTGCATTCTTTGAGGTGATGACAGGTAGGAGGAAGATAGCCCCAAAATACCTGAGTCTTGAGCAGCTAAAGGAGTGGTGGCATGAATTTTATGCCCCAGATGTAGAAGGAGTTGTAACTGCCCACCAACTTGATGATGCAGCTACCTATTTGGCTGTAATGGATAAGTATATGGCCAACAGGGAAGATTGGAACAAGGTTGTTGACCGGTCCAAAGAGGAGATCGACTCAATTAAATGCCGGCTTAGGGTATTACCTTTGCCACCTGTCACCGAGCTGGATGGAACATTCTTGAGGGTGCAAGGTTCGTCTAGAAAGAAAGGATAAGGGAAGAAGCAGTTAATGCTTATTTTGAGATTTGTGCTTCCCTATTATCACGGGGCATGCATTGGACATGATTGCATTGAAAATTGTGTCAAGGCCGACCTAGATGATGGCATTTAATGTGTGCCTTAGTTTGATTTTTCTCCTTGGCTGACCTGTTTTGGGCGGTTTTTATTATTTTGTAAAATATTTGGCTGGACTGACATATCTAGGGGTTTACCATAAATGGGCATTCTTGCCTCGTTGTAAGAGTTAGACATTAGCTAGACAGTAATAGAGAAGTGAGAGCAATAGTTAGAGCATTTTTCTTAGAAGTAATATTTAGTTTCTTGAAGCAAATTCTGTATCAGAACAGTTGAATTGTTGCAGCATTTTGGTGATTAATACAATTGAAGACATTGTGGTTTTCCTGGTGAAATATCTTGTGTTATTTCATCTTGCGTGGTTCTTTTGTTCTATCTTTTAAATTGCTTGAAGAATTAGGGTTTAGTATTCAGAAATAAATCAGTTTCAGTTGGATACATGATGTTTATGATTTCATATTTGGAATGTTTGTAGCTATCTCTGGTCTATACTCCCAGTAACTATCTTATTGTAGTAGGCTGGTGAAGTCAACCTAGACCATATATTCAATGTGCTTAATTTCGATTGTAGATGCAAGTCTATGATTTGAAAATTTAAATACCTTAGAAGATTGCACCATTCTTGGAAGATTGCATTGTGGGTTGAACAAGAATTGGTTATTTGAGATAGGTCCATTCCAAGTATCTGTTATTTACATTGTTCATTCCAGGAGTAGTTTAGATTCTATTACATCCTTGCACCCTTATCTTTTGCTATTTCTTTATCATTTGGTTAGATTTAGGATTATAGATCATTATATTGCAAGATCTGATAAGTAGAAAGATACAGTTTGCTTGTAGTAAGGTCTGATTGTGATTACCAACATTTCACATTTTATCTGAGTTGTTTATGCATTGTTATGACCTAACACCCAAGAGACCTTGGGGTGATTTTCAGTGATTTATTATTGAAGATTACCTTTCAAGAGAGATAGGATATTGTATTCTGTCTGAGTTGTTATTGTGCAGAAAACAACATCAACAGATTGGCGCTAGAAGGAGGGCCTGAATGAGCACACTGGATCATTGCTTGAACACCATCTCTCCAGAGAGATATAGGAGAAATACCAGATCTACCACAGGAGAGGAATATTTAGAAGAGCTACAGTTTCCCACTAGGTCAAGAAGGAGTCGAGAAGGGGGAGAACCATCATCACCCATCCCCTCACCAGCATCATCCACATCTTCACATCCTGAAGTTGAGGCTATACCCATTCCTGAGGCCGTTCCTATTCAACAACCTCAGCCTGTCAATAATCAACCACCACCGCCACCCCCACTCTTATGAATGGCTTTCTTCACCAATAATCCATCACCATTGTTCTTCCAGGCTTACAATGTAATGCCCAAAAACCCTGAGCATTTCTGTTCAAAATTCCATGCAAATGACCCAAATAGGACTACGGAAGAACACATAAGAATTTTTCAAACCTGTCTCAAAGATAGAGGGATTGTTCATGAGGATGTTGCCTGTAGGTTGGTTCCTTATTCACTAGGAGAAGAAGCCTTTCACTGGTACAACCATCTCCCTGCCGGTTCAATTCTTAATTGGAATGATCTTGAAAAGGCCTTTTTATAGAAATTTAGAATTCCCATCAGTGTCAATGAGTTATACCTGCAGTTCATCAAGGTTAAGAGAGAGGTTAATGAACCAATAGCCAGTTTCAATAATAGGTTTCACCGTGCATTCACCAGATTACAAGACCCATATGTTTTGGATGATGGTACCACCCTGGGAGTCTATTATGAAGCTCTGGATAGCCCAACAACAACCTTTTTGAAATGGAGACCCAACCCTCTAGGTACCCTGATAGATGCTTATACGGAAGCTATCAAGCTTAGTACGGATCTGAGACAACACCTGACTGGGCCATTACCTTCTCTGGGACCAGTTGCACATCCCAACCAGATTCAGGCAGTAAATTAGGCTCTCACCAATCATACCCCAATCATGAATCCAGTACCTCAATTACGTATGGTACCACACCCTGGTCACCCCATGAGCCAGATCTCCCCTGTGACAAACTTCCCTCAACAACAGGTTAATCAGCCTATGTACCCATCACAACCGAATAGCTTCCCTACTTATTTGCAGAATTCTGAGGTGTTGCATCAGTCTCTGGGATCTGCTACAATGCCTGTCCCTCCTCAGAGTAACCCAAATCAGCATCCTTATCAGGATCCAAATAGGGAAAGGATTGATGAAATGGCTGAATAGATAAAGAAGCTAAATCTAGAAGTGACTTACTTAAGAAACCAGAACAGCCAATTACAAGCTGCCCAGAAGGGTATGCAATCTAATAAAAATAGAGAGTTTTTACAAGGGAAAAATTTTGACAGGGGACAGTGTAATGACAGAGGATTCTATAATGATAGGGGATATAACCAGGATAAGGGTTACAACAATGATAGAGGTTTCAATAACGATAGAAGGCAGAATGTTGATAGAGGCCAAGGAAGTGGATCAGGATTTGATAAGAGGCCACCACAAGGACATAATAGAACTTGGAATACAGGGCCCAATAATGGAGGAGTTCCCACCCCATTGGATCAACTTGCTAATCAGATTGTCAATCAATCTGCAAACCAGCCGGTCAGTCAAGACAAAATTCCTAACGGTGTATATCTGGCTAAAGCAGCCTTATCAGGATGGTGCAGGCTTCATAAGACAAGTCAGCATTCGGAATTGGAATGTCCAGAGTTCCAAACTGCTGCCTCTATTTTTCAATATGAGGTACAGATCAATGTGAATGGGCAGGAGATTGTTCCTTCCAATTCCTATGATTCTCCTGTGCTGGTATTGAATCATGCTCCTTTTCCAGCCAGCAAGGAAAATGTACCAGAAGAGTCTGATTCTTAGGAAGTCGAAATAGATCAGATTTGTAATGAAGATGAAGTAGCTCAGTTGTTTAATGAAGATACGATGAATGACAACGGCCCCCTCGATCAGGAGGAAGCTTATGTTGAAGAAGTACAGATGTTTCAGAGACAAGGATTGTAGGATATGCCTCATAGATGTCCACAGCCTGGAGGACCTTTCACCACTTCCATTCCTCCCAACAACTTCAGTACTCCCTTAGATCCTAATGCTAGAAACAATCCATCTTATCCACATGTCTCCAAGCAGTATCTTTCAAAAGAGAGACAGGCTCAAACTGACCCACAGAACGAAAAGGCTGTCCAAGCTGGCAAGGATAAATTGGAGGAATCATCTAAGGAAGTCTCTACTGATATGAGTGAGGAGCAGATGGCTTCATATGTTGCAGAGGAGTTCAAGAAACTAAAGGTAAATCTTTCTGCGTTTGAGTTGTTAAGGTTCCCTGCAATTAGGAAGGCTGTCTTAGGTACCTATGATGCAAATTCAAAGTTATTGGATAAGTCTTCTGGTGAGCATGTCAGCCAGACTTCCAGTTCCCATCTTGTGAGGACACAGAATCAAGCTCACAATCAGACTGACTTGCCTCCTGGAGATAAAGGGAAAGATAAGACTCAAGTGGCCCAGGTGGACACTCAGCCCACATTATTCCAAGGGAAAACAGAAACCCCACCATTTCTGATCTCTATTCGTATATTCGGTAAGAATTTGCATAACTGCTTGTTAGATTCGGGTGCTTCCACCAACGTGATGCCATTCGGAGTTTGTAGAGCCCTAGGAATCACACCTGCTGACTCTCAGAAGAAGGTGACTCAGTTGGACAGAACTGAAGTAAGTGTGGTTGGGGAACTTAACATGATTCACATGCAGATAGCTTCAGATCCCAGAATTCAACAGGTTATCAATATTCAGGTAGCTGATATTCCTGATGCATATGGTTTGATTCTAGGAAGAGATTTCACCAAGGCTTTGAATGGATATGTGTCTACTGACCACTCTCACATGTGGCTTCCATGGAAAGGAGTGCCTAATCAGATCAGAATTGAGAGAGAGCCTAGAATGAAGTACATGATAACGGAATACCAAAAGACCTCAGCAGAGGTCCTCATATCAGAAGCTGGAATGGGAAATTACATGCTATCAACTCAATATGAAGAGTCAGACTCAGAGGAAGTGTTGATGCTACACTCGATGCCTATGGATGTTGAGACAGGGTCAAGCCATGTTAGAGTCTTGACAGAATCAGTTCAAGAGGAAGAACCTAAGGACAGTTAGATCAGCCTATTAGACAGCTTCTAGGAATTCATTAAGCAGTGTATGGAGAACCAAACTCACCTGGGAAGAAGGAAAAGCTTTAAGGAATTACTCTTACCAAATTGGTGTAGAGTCCATAATGCTTCCCATTCAGAATTGGAGTGTTGTTTGTGCCAGACAGCTATAGAGCAAGTACATAAATGCCTAAGTCCAGCTCAAGATGTAGAGACAAAGGCGCATAACCCTCAGGATAAATATCAAAAAGGTAAAACATCTAGAGTGATTGAGGAATCCTCAAACACTAACAAGCTGAAAGAGATGATGAAGAAGACTGCCACTGTGGAATGCTGGACTCTCAAATTTGATGGATCCAAATCCAAGCATGGTGCTGGAGCAGGGTTTGAGCTTATCAGTCCAAAAGGTAAAAACTTCTTTGTAGCCCATAGGCTCCAATTTCATTGCACAAATAATGTAGCCGAATACGAAGCATTAATTCATGGACTTCTTATGACACTTAAGAAAAAGGTTAAGATTCTGCAAGTTTTTGGAGATTCAGAGTTAGTAGTCAGACAAGTGAAAAAGCAGTATTCATGCCATGATAGGAGAATGACCAACTACAGACATAGAGTGTGGGACCTTATTGAAGGGTTTGATGCCTTCAACATTCAATTGATACCACAGAAGAGGAATCAAACTGTTGATTCTCTGGCTCAAGCAGCAAGCACTCTGCAACCTCTATCTCTATCAGGATTGAAGAAGTTTACTATTGAATTGACTCCTGTGCCATCAGTCCCAGACAATGTGACTAACTTTCAGGTGTTTGAGGATGATAAACATATTCTTGACTTCATCACAAATACAGATGTTTTTGCTTCACAGATCATTGATGAAACAGAGCCTCGGGAAGCAGAATTGGATCTAGAAGGTGTGCTGAATCTGAAGTCCAATACTATTCCAAGGGGAATGGTGCAATTAGAACGAATTTTCGATATGGATAAAATCAGGGGTCAGGAACAAGAATCCAAGAAGGAGTCCATCAGCGGATAGTGTGACACTCACAATGTGGGAACTGAGGACAATATTAAGAATATTTTCATTGGCAAGGTATGCACTCCACAAGAAAGACAGGGTATAATCAGAGCCCTACACAACTTTCCAGATATAGTAGCCTAGAGTTATGAAGACTTGAAGACTTATGATACATCCATCATAACTCATACTATACCCCTAAAGCCAAATGCCAAGCCTTTCAGACAGAGACAGAGACCTATCAATGCATTACTAGAACCACTAATACAGAAAGAAGTCCATAAATTGCTGTCTGTCAAAATCATATTTCCTGTCAGACATTCAACCTGGGTAGCAAATTTGGTTCCAGTGAGAAAGAAGAATGGAGAAATTAGGCTCTGCGTTGATTTTAGAAATCTAAATAGATCATCATAAAAGGATAACTATCTAGTTCCCTCTTTGGATGAAGTGCTACAAGTGGTCAATGGTTCCCAGATGATGTCCTTTCTTGACGATTATTCAGGATACAACCAAGTGATGGTCCAATATGAGGATAGACACAAGACTGCTTTTACAACTAAGTGGGGTACCTTCGCCTACAGGAGGATGCGATTTGGTCTCATTAATGCCGGAGCTACGTTCCAAAGAGCTATGGATATTGCCTTTAAGGATATTATAGGAAAATGCATCATCATTTATATGGACGACTTGACTATTTTCTCAAAGAACAGAGGGGATCACATCTCAAATTTATGCAAAGTGTTTCAGAAGTGCCGAGAATTCGGCATATCCCTGAATCCTAAGAAGTGTATTTTTGGAGTAACAGAAGGAAAGCTATTAGGACATGTCGTATCAGAAAAGGGAATTGCTATAGATCCCGAGCGAGTAGATGCCATATTGAGGATTCAGCCACCTGCCAGTAAAAAGGAGATGAAGTCCTTTGGTAAGATTAACTTCTTCAAAAAATTTATCACCGGATTTGCTAAAATTGTGAAGCCATTGAATGCAATGTTGAAACAAGATGCTAAGATCGAATGGACTACAGAAGCAAAGGAAGCCTTTGCAAAGATCAAAAGAGCTATTGCTGATGCTCCAGTATTAGTAAGTCCTAACTATGGCAAACCCTTTTATATCTATTCATTTGCTTCAGACCACTCATGTGCTGGAATGCTTACTCAAAAGTCTGAGGAGGGAAGTGAGCATCCCATTGCTTTTATGAGTGCACCATTAAAGGATGCTGAGTTGAAATATCCAAGTGTTGAAAAGAAAGCCTATGCCTTGGTCAGAGCAGGAAAGAAATTTAGGCATTATATCCTCAGAAATAAGGTGTATGCAATTGTTCCTGATTCTGCAGTTAAGTTGTTTCTGATGCAAAATGAATTAGGTGAGCGCAGAGCTAAATGGGTGACCATGCTTCAAGAGTATGACATTGAGATCCAGCCTATGAAGCTTGTAAGAGGACAAGGACTCACCTAGACTATGGCAAAAATAGGCCCTGAATTTTCTGTTCAGAACTATAATGTTGAAGAGGTTTCCCCAGATGGTTGGTATGATGACTTGGTCTATTATTTGCTGAATCAATGAGCTCCAGGCCATCTTAATGCAGTTCAGAGGCGAGCTTTGTAGTTGAAAATTGATGGGTTCATGTTGAAAGGAGTTGTTTTGTATAAGAAGAATCATGAAGGTATTTATTTAAGGTGTCTTGGGAAACAAGAGGCTGAGAGAGTGATGAACGAGTTCCATGAGAAGTACGGTACTGGTCATGGTTCAGCTATTGCTACTGCAAATCAGATTTTGAGGGTAGGGTATTACTGGCCTACATTGTTCAAGGATGTTCATCAACATGTACGAACCTGTCACACTTGCCATACTGCAGCAACAAGAGAAAGGTGTGTAGCACTCCCGCTCCAACCGGTCACCGAGGTAAGACCTTTTGTTTAATGGGGTATGGATTTCATAGGCCCCATCAACCCACCATCTTCTGCGGGACACACGTACATTCTTACTATCACTGATTACTTTACAAGGTGGACTGAAGCTTTTGCTTGTAGACAATGCACATCAGATGTAGTGATTGATTTCTTAGAGTCAGCCATTCTTAATCAGTTTGGATGTCCTGTTGCTGTTGTTTGTGATAATGGTCCTGCCTTTGCCTCTCTGAAATTCTCAAACTGGGCTTTTGATCATGGCATTATTGTGAAGTTTGCTTCTAATTATTACCCCCAAGGAAATGGCTTAGCAAAGTCCTCTAATAAGAACATATTGACTGTCATTCATAAGTTGTTAGAGAGGAACCCAAAAGACTGGCACACCCAACTTTAGTTTGCCCTTTGGGCAGATCGTACTAGACTCAAGTCCTCCATTGGAACATCTCCTTATCACTTAGTGTATGGTCTGGAACTAGTGTTACCTATCCAACTAAAGATCCCAACTCTACAGTTTATAAATCAGTTTTATGATGAAGGGGACAGACGGGAGGATAGGTTAACGGAATTACTGCACCTTGAGGAGAAACAAGATAATGCCCTGGAGAATTTTGCCAAATATCGGGGGGTAGTTAAGAGATGGTTTGATAGGAGGGCTAAGGTCAAAGCCTTCAGGATTTCTGACCTTGTCTTGTACTAGGATAAGCCTCATGACCAAAAAGGAAATCATGGAAAGTTTGATAAACTATGGCTTGGCCCATATCAAATTGCTGAAATACTGGGAGATAATGCCTTCTGTCTAAAGACTCTCATGGGAGAGGATATCTCACTGCCTGTCAATGGGCAGCACCTGAAACATTATTTCCAGTCCTGAGCTGTTTGCATCTCCCTGCTCTGTACATAGTTAGTTTAGGTTGCTTTGCTTGTTGTTTGGTTAGAGTAGGTTTCCCTTTCAGTTTGCTTGCTTTGCTTTGGTTAGGGTAGGTTTGCTTTGTTTTTTTTTGGTTTGTGTTGCTCTTGCTCTTGGTTCCTTTCCTTTTGGGGATCTTTGGGTGCATCTGTATGGCAATGATGATAAAGTAGGTCTGATGTTCTTGGTATTTCCCTTAAAAACTTTAATCACCCTTCCAGGACGTCATGGTACGAACTCTCTACCCTATGTCATTTATCCTTATGCTAAGGCAGAGATTCTCTAGTCAGTTTTAACAGGAATATATTGGGGTCTTATACTTCTAATCCTTAATATACCTGAAGTTGTAAGAGGTCCTTATAAGGTCTGAACAGGTGAAAAATCCTTTTCTGCTCTAGTGCCACTGTGGTTCTCAGCCCTAAGTGTGAACTTCATTATTCACAGGTTGAAGGAAATGAGTGAAAAGAAAAGAAATATCAGAAAAAAAAAGAGAGAAAAATATGAAAATCAAGAAATTTGAATTCAATTTCTTAGGGGGATCTGAATATCTCTATCGGGGCTATAGACGCCTGGCTGGCAGTAGAGCTATGTTCAGGGGGATCACAACGATAACCTCGTCGGGGCTATGGACGCCTGACTGGCAGTGAGGCTCTATCCAGGTTACTTTTAGAGTATGAATCTTTACGTAGCTTGTTCATACTTGGTCTGGTTCTTGTTGTAACTAAGGGACGGTAATGAATGCATGTGCACACACTTTGACCCTGGTATAGGAATGTTTGAGTGGCTAGGGGTTTCTTTGTTTAAATATGGGATGGTGGCTGGATGTCTGAGTTGAAACCATGAGTTCTGGGTTCTTGATTCCAGTTTGTCATTGAAATGCTCAGGAGCATTTCCCCAGCAGAGTTACCATTTGTTATGCAGTTTTTGCACACACGCCCCACTTGGAGTAGCGACCCTCTTTTCGGATGTCTTTTGACCTTTGGTTTTATTGGATTTATCATTTTAGGGTCTTAGCATGTTGGTCTTACTGGCTTTGACCTTGCCCTGAGGCTGGAATTGATTGAAATTAAGTTTTAAGCCAAATCCAGGTTTTCACCTGGATATGGAATTTTCCAGCTCCGACGGATTTTCTCGGGCCCTGGTTCCTTGTTCGTTCCTGGCTAGATTCTTTGAATCTGGGTTTCTGCTCGATCCCAGGATTTTTCGGTCCTAGCAGATTTTCCTGAACTTTGCCAAAATCATGATCATCGACATTTCCTCGGTTTCTGCATTTCCGTGAAATATGTGTTTTCGCGCATTCTGGGATTCTCCGGAATTCCATTTTGGGCTCGGGTTTCTAGACTTGTCAGAAATGTCATGTCGTTCATTAATGACCAAGGTACCTTTGCTCAGGTGGGTATAAGGGCAGATTTGGGGCATTTCAAGCATCATTCTGACTTTGTTGCTCACTTGCTTTTGCTCTGGTGAGTGGAAATTTCTATTTGAGCTTTGAGGATCGATCTTGATTCGTGTGTGTGCGGATTGCTTGGGTGCCGGTGTCTGAGTTTTTATTGCTTGGACATGTTTACTGCATGGTCATCTTTTTTAGCTTAAATTTCATCAGCATCGATCCATGGTATGTTATCATCGCCCTTTCGTTTGCTTGCGTGGTGATTGAGTGTTTCTGCATTGGGTGTTGTTAATTTTGGGTCGGCCCTTGCTTGATTTTGATTTCATATTTATAGAGTTGGGGTTAGATTCGTTTCTTCGGGTATTTTTATTTCTGTGCCCTATGAGCTTGCGTTTATCCATTAGACGGCGTATGTATCCCTTCAGACGGGGTTCTGGGCTAGATTATTTGTCTTCTTAGTGCGGAATCTGCCATATTGTGCGAAGTTAGGGTTTTCTTTGGTGTTTGGCCCAGAGCGGAGATTTCGTTATGATTAAGCGAGTTTGTTCCTGTATCATGTTGACTTCCCCCGTCTTGTGAAGATTCAAATGCTTTAGGTAAATCCTTAGTTGATATTTGAAACCTTAAAGTTTCCCCTGGTTTTAATGGCAGAGGTCTGGTTATTCAAATTAGGGCGTCATTGTTTTGAAATAGGGATTCGTGCTTCGAGTACTTTTAAGAAGTTCAAATCCTTTGCGTCCTGAGTTTTATTGATTATTGTCAGTTTCGAGACCATTAGAGCTTAGGTAGAGAAGATCTCGTGATAATTTGGATTTTGGTTCGCGTTTCGTCATTTTTCGGGTTTTCGAGGTCCTCACGGAATTCCACTGCTTTCAGATTTTCCTGGTTTGGGCTTATTCCGCGGGCTGGGGTTATTACTAGAACATTTTTAAGCTGTCCGCAAAAATCCGTTCCATCCAAATTTTTTTGGATTTCCTGTCTGGCTGTGTCTTTTTTGATGTTTCGATGATATGACTAATGGAATGATTGCTAAATGTTTATTTCTTGTTGCCAATGAGTGAATTCCATGATTATCTATTGATCTTTCATCTGTACTAATGATCTATTTGACTAATGATGCTTTGGCAGCAAGAATCCGTCTGGGTCGGATTTCTCCAAAATTTCGCCCCGACTAGATTTTCCCAGATTGCGATATTTTCCCGGACTGCTTTGTTTTTCCGAATTTGAAAAGGATTAGTAGTTGTGATGAATTTTAATGGTTTTATATGATCTTGTGCTAATCTTTGGGTTGGAATATGCCTAATAATTGAACACTAATTGTTTCTTTTGTGACTGCAGGTCGAATCGAGCAAAGTTGCGGTCGAGAAATCTAAGGGTGCCACAGGAGGGTCATCCATCTCTGAAGTAGAACGGTTACGATTAGATACGAAGAGTCAGCTCCCCGAGAGCAAGGTGTCTTCTGTGTGGGCCGAAGTATCTGATACCAATGTTGGGGCCTAGAAATATGAGGAGTTCAAGCAACGAACGGCTGAGAAGGATCTGTCAGCTCTGAGGAAGGGAATGATACAATCTGGACTAGTGCATGTGGCAGGCTTCCCTCCGGCGGTCCAGTGTTATGAGCTAATTCTCGAGTGCGCCAGATAATATGATTTTGATACACAAAGGGTGGTTAGTACTGAGGGAAGAGTTTTGGCAAACTTTAGCCCTGTCTCCATTGCACAAGCTTTCAGCATGCCAGATCTACCTTCAGTATGTGCTTTGAATATAGATACTGCTAAAACGTATTATGAGAATGAGCCCATCAAGGCTCAATAGATGATTAACTCCTGGTTAGAGAAGCCAAAATCCCATCATTCCAAGTTGCCCAAATAGTTGCACAAGGTTAAGTTCAGATCAGATGTATATGATGCCATCACATTTCTAAGCAGGGTGGCAGGATTGAAAAGTGTAGGGGTGTTGGAAAGCTGGATGGTCCACGTAATCACCAAGATTGGACAAGGGACCAATTATCACTTTGCAGGGCTCATCATTGCAGAAATTGATAGGCAGTTAAGGAATGTCTTGGAAACAAAGAAGTTCACCATGTCCTCATATGTGGTGTATATACTAGCCATATCTTACCCATACAAGGGTCTGAATCCGAAGGGGACACTTGGAAAGGATATCATTTATGAGGTTTATCCGGAGTTGCATCTTGGGCATAAGGATTACAGAAGGGCTAACGATGCATTCACGATGCATATCACCCGGATGCTGCAGAATGCTGAACACATGAGGTTGTCCGACGGAGCCAAAGGGCTAATAAAGAACTACGGAGCCTGGTTCATCCAGTTCCCCACCTTCACCTACCTTAGAATTGATGGATTCCCGGTTGCTCCGTATAGGTTGCCTCGGTATCCTACTGACCACATTGTTTTGTTAGAAGTTGTGAGGCAAATTTATGAATTTGATGTCGTGGTAAAGAGAGAGAAGCACAAGACAGGCTTCGGAGGAGACTTCCCTCTTGGGATCAGTGTGGCAGAAATGTGCCCTTCTATCCAATCAGCCCACACTGCAGGTGAAGAACTGGGGGCATACAGTTTCTCTTTCCATTCGAAAAGGATGAATTTTGACATAACTAGAGAGGCACAGAAGAAAGCTACTAGGGAGTACAGGCATAAGGATGAACTAGAAGATTATTGGGTCAATATCAAAGATGACCTTGAGGCCAGAAAAAAGAGATACTCTAGGCTTCCTGTGGAGGCAATTAGGCAGTATAATGTTAAGTTGATTCCGGATCAACTGGATGATGACGGAAACCTGGTTCAGGACCATGCCTACGAAGCCATAAAGGATAGGTCAGTCGGGGATATAGATTGGAATGAGAATGAAGTTACAAAGCTGGAAGACTTGATGGCTCCTGTCATGAAGTTCACCTCATCTTGGATAAAACATAAAAATTGGGAATTGGAAAGCGCAAAGGTAACTTGTACTTTTGAATTGATGGGAAATCTCAATACCATGTCTACCTCAGAGGAATCCGGGGAGGATGACCCCAAAGGGAAAGCTGTAAAAACCTCACTATTCAAGATAAAGGTCAGAGGTCATAAGGAAGGTGAGCCTGAGGTGAAAAGGAAACCAAAAGGAAAAAGGAGATGGAAGACTCTTAAAATTAGCAGGTCCTCTGATGAGGAGGAAATGGAAAAGGCAGAAGAGGGAGATGCTCCTCCACCACCGAAGAAGGCAAGAACAACTCAAACTGCAAAGAGGAAGGGTCAGGGTGCTTCAAGTGATGAACCTCCAATTGTTGATGTGGAGAGTTCAGGAGGGGAGAAAGCCAAGGTTTATACCAGGAGATCCAGAACTCCCTCTCTGAAGGATACTGTGCAGAAGAAGGATTCTCCTCCGATGCCACCAGCTGCAAAACCATCCAGGGCTGTTTCTCCTCCATCGAGCATACCAGAGCTGGAAATTCTGGGGGAACAAGAAACTAGCGGAGAAGCAGAGCCCTTCAAGGAGGGGACTCTCTTTAGTGAAGCAATAGAGCTGGAGGTGGAAGAGGAGGAATGACATACTTCTCCTTTGGTACAATATGAAGACTCCCCAGAAAGTGACAAAGGCCATGGATCGCCTGAGCCGGAGGAAAATATCCCTGCTAAGACCCCATCACCAGTGCATCTAGAGGTAGAACTTGAGGAAATTGATCAAGGTGAGCAGCTTCCGGAGAAGGAGGATGATAAGGAAACTACAAAGGAAGAGGAAAAGGTGACAGAGCAGCCGGCGGATGTTAGGACAGAGGAAATCCGGGTGGACCCTGTAGCTCCGGACTGGCTAGAGAGAGAGCTTACAAGAAAGAAGCAGGTGGTTGTTGAGGATACCCCCTTGGACTGGGATGAAATGCTGTCAAAGATCGGTAAAGGAAAGAAGAAGAAGACAGCTAGGGTAATCTCGAAGGTGGAAAGGGATGAAACCCATAACAGGGTTATCCACATTGCTACTCCTGCCATGGAAAAAATGAGGGAAGATGTTACAAGTCAGGATTATAATGTTCAGACTATCAACCTCGGGCCAGCCTCCATGGAGTTGGATATTGAGGAATTTGAGGGGTCCAGTGCGGTGATTGTTGACAGATTGAAGAGGGAAACTTAGACCAAACGTGAACTGAAGAAAGAAAACGAAAGGTTAAGGAAATGTTTGGAAGAGGTAATGAAGCCTTTGCAGTCCCTCCATCCTTCTTCTTCTGCCACTCCTAGCTTTCTACCTAAGGAGACCATCTTCAGAATTGAGAAGTTAAAAGCCTCAGCTCAAGCCGCCATAGATTGGTTAATGAGTGTGCAAACTAAAGGAGATGATACCATCAAGGATATTCTATCGGTAGGAAAGGATGCAGTCTAGGCTAAAGAGCTATTAGAGTATGTACTGTCCCAGGATAAGGATGACATGGACCTCTTGTTGCAAAAATCAAGGGTTATCATGGGACATGGAAGAGAACAATTGGCTGAGGATGGATTTCTTCCTTCCAGGTTGGATGAACCTTGGGAATGGTTCGAGGCACTGTAGATTAGGCAGAAGGCCATGAAGAAGATTTTGAAAAGAAAGAAGCAGATTGATGGGGATCTCACTGCAGTATATGATGGATGCATTGCATTCTTTGAGGTGATGACTAGCAGGAGGAAGATAGCCCCAAAATACCTAAGTCTTGAGCAGCTAAAGGAATGGTGGCATGAAGTTTATGCCCCAGATGCAGAAGGAGTTGTAACTACCCACCAACTTGATGATGCAGCTACCTATTTGGCTGTAATGGATAAGTATATGGCTAGTAGGGAAGATTGGAACAAGGTTGTTGACCGGTCCAAAGAGGAGATCGACTCAATTAAATGCCGGCTTAGGGTATTATCTTTGCCACCTATCACCGAGCTGGATGGAACATTCTTGAGGGTGCAGGGTTTGTCTAGAAAGAAAGGATAAGGGAAGAAGTAGTTAATGCTTATTTTGAGATTTGTGCTTCCCTATTATCGCGGGGCATGCATTGGACAGGATTGCATTGAAAATTGTGTCAAGGCCGACCTGGATGATGGCATTTAATGTGTGCCTTAGTTTGATTTTTCTCCTTGGCCGACCTATTTTGGGCAGTTTTTATTATTTTGTAAAATGTTTGGCTAGGCCGACATATCTAGGGGTTTACCATAAATGGGCATTCTTGCCTCGTTGTAAGAGTTAGACATTCACTAGATAGTAATAGAGAAGTGAGAGCAATAGTTAGAGCATTTTTCTTAGAAGTAATATTCAGTTTCTTGAAGCAAATTCTGTATCAGAACAGTTGAATTGTTGCAGCATTTTGGTGATTAATACAATTGAAGACATTGTGGTTTTCCTGGTGAAATCTCTTGTGTTATTTCATCTTGCGTGGTTCTTTTGTTCTATCTTTCAAATTGCTTAAAGACTTAGGGTTTAGTATTCAGAAATAAATCAGTTTTAGTTGGATACATGATGTTTATGATTTCATATTTGGAATGTTTGTAGCTATCTCTGGTCTATACTCCCAGTAACTATCTGATTGTAGTAGGCTGGTGAAGTCAACCTGGACCATATATTCAATGTGCTTAAGTTCGATTGTAGATGCAAGTCTATGATTTGAAAATTTAAATACCTTAGAAGATTGCACCGTTCTTGGAAGATTGCATTGTGGGTTGAACAAGAATTGGTTATTTGAGATAGGTCCATTCCAAGTATCTGTTATTTACATTGTTCATTCCAGGAGTAGTTTAGATTCTATTACATCCTTGCACCCTTATCTTTTGCTATTTCTTTATCATTTGGTTAGATTTAGGATTATAGATCATTATATTGCAAGATCTGATAAGTAGAAAGATACAGTTTTCTTGTAGTAAGGTCCGATTGTGATTACCAGCATTTCACATTTTATCTGAGTTGTTTATGCATTGTTATGACCTAACACCCGAGAGACCTTGGGGCGATTTTCAGTGATTTATTATTGAAGATTACCTTTCAAGAGAGATAGGATATTGTATTCTATCTGAGTTGTTGCTGTGCAAAAAACACCATCAACAGATTGGCGCTAGAAGGAGGGCCTGAATGAGCACACTGGATCATTTCTTGAACGCCATCTCTCCAGAGAGATATAGGAGAAATACCAGATCTACCACAGGAGAGGAATATTTAGAAAAGCTACAATTCCCCACTAGGTCAAGAAGGACTCGAGAAGGGGGAGAACCATCATCACCCATCCCCTCACCAGCATCATCCACATCTTCACATCCTGAAGTTGAGGCTATACCCATTCCTGAGGCCGTTCCTGTTCAACAATCTCAACCTGTCAATAATCAACCACCACCACCACCCCCACTCTTACCAATGGCTTTCCTCGCCAATAATCCATCATCATTGTTCTTCCAGGCTTACAATGTAATGCCCAAAAACCCTGAGCATTTCTGTTCAAAATTCCATGCAAATGACCCAAATAGGACTGCGGAAGAACACATAAGAATTTTCCAAAACTGTCTCAAAGATAGAGGGATTGTTCATGAGGATGTTTCCTGTAGGTTGTTCCCTTATTCACTAGGAGAAGAAGCCTTTTACTGGTACAACCATCTCCCTGCCGGTTCAATTCTTAATTGGAATGATCTTGAAAAGGCCTTTTTATAGAAATTCAAAATTCCCATCAGTGCCAATGAGTTATACCTGCAGTTCATCAAGGTTAAGAGAGAGGTTAATGAACCAATAGCCAGTTTCAATAATAGGTTCCACCGTGCATCCACCATATTAGAAGACCCATATGTTTTGGACGATGGTACCACCCTGGGAGTCTATTATGAAGCTCTGGATAGCCTAACAACAACCTTTTTGAAATGGAGACCCAACCCTCTAGGTACCCTGATAGATGCTTATACGGAAGCTATTAAGCTTAGTACAGATCTGAGACAACACCTGACTGGGCTATTACCTTCTTTGGGACCAGTTGCACATCCCAACCAAATTTAGGCAGTAAATCAGGCTCGCACCAATCATACCCCAATCATGAATCCAGTCTCTCAATTACCTATGGTACCACACCCTGGTCACCCCATGAGCCAGATCTCCTCTGTGACAAACTTCCCTCAACAACAAGTTAATCAGCCTATGTACCTGTCACAACCGAATAGCTTCCCTACTTATTTGCAGAATTCTGAGGTGTTGCATCAGTCTCTGGGATCTGCTACAATGCCTGTCCCTCCTCAGAGTAACCCAAATCAGCATCCTTATTGGGATCCAAATAGGGAAAGGATTGATGAAATGGCTGAACAGATAAAGAAGCTAAATCTAGAAGTGACTTACTTAAGAAACCAGAATAGCCAATTACAAGTTGCCTAGAAGGGTATGCAATCTAATCAGAATAGAGAGTTTTCACAAGAGCAGAATTTTGACAGGGGACAACATAATGACAGAGGATTCTATAATGATAGGGGATATAACCAGGATAGAGTATCTATGTGCTTGCTTAGGAAATAAAATAATTGAACTCTATGGATGCGAATATATTAATTGGTGATCAAATTGTGAATAATCCTAAGGAGGTAGACCCTTCTTGGTCTGTTTCATTGGAATGGAAATTGAATATGTATGATAATCTGGTGAAGGAAATTAATAATGCACTTGATATATTATATGAAATGTTGGGGGAAGTTAAAGAAGATTTTTGTATTTTGGGAGTGGAAATTACTGATGAGTTTGATGAAAACATTCTAGATATAAAAGAGATCTCTTTGAAGTTTAGAGAAATATTCAAGAAAGAAATAGTCGATCCTGCTACAATGACATGGGAGTCCTTCTCGAAACTTAGTGGAATGGAGATCCACCTGAGGACTTATAAATGTGGAGAAGAGAGAAGATCTCAAAAGTTGGTTGAGTGGGAAAATACTTTGGTCACATGGAGAACCAGGTTTCAAATTACTACAACTCTAGGAAGCAAAACCATCGCTACAATTGTTACCAAGTACTGGGAATACAGGCAAAGAGTAAAGGCATTGGAGGCATTAGTGAAGGAGAAGGAGGCATAAATAATTGACAACGAAGGAGGCGGTGCTGGGAGTGGGACCGTTGTTTAGTTTTTAGTTTTTATGTTATTTTCTTGAATTTGGCTCTCTTGATATTTCAAAGACTTTTTATTTTAATTTCTAAAATAGTTGTCTTCAAGAAACCGTTATGAAGACAAAAAAAACTCTATGTTTGTCAGTGGATTGTCTATTATTGGAATGATAGATTTTTGGATAGTTTCATTGTTGTGGAATGTTTATCTGTGAATAAATATTTTATGGTGATGGATGCATAAGGATTTATTAGTATAATTTAGGTGATTTGGTAGCTTAAGCTTTTATTGTTTAAGTTGGGTGGACACTGGATGCCTTTATAAGTTATTTATGTTGAACTGTTAGCTTTTGTTAGCTTATAACTTATAAGTTATGGATGTTGAACTATTAGCTTATGTTCAAGGAATGGATTAATAATATTCCTTTCAGTTATTTATCAAATATTGTGTGAATGGCAATGCAATAGGAATTTATAAGTAGTGTGATAAGTGTCATTCTTTAAAAATGATGCAAAATCACATATCAAATTCAATACCATGGAATATAATATAATTTTTTTGGCTTTTCCTAACCTTAGTCACTAGTCCTTAGAGTTTTACAACCTTGTCACAGAGTTCTAAA
Source organism: Sequoia sempervirens (assembly GCA_007258455.2). Classification (NCBI taxonomy): domain Eukaryota; kingdom Viridiplantae; phylum Streptophyta; class Pinopsida; order Cupressales; family Cupressaceae; genus Sequoia; species Sequoia sempervirens. Next base: position 337,279,018 of record VDFB02075321.1, on the reverse strand, counting down.
TTTTCATAGCTTACCGATTCTCTGACTTTTTTGATGGTTCACTTTGTTGAGTTGCAAGTCTTTCTTGGTCATCTTTCTACTCGGTGGGTTGGAGGTTTCAAAAAATTCAAAACTTCAAAGTTTGGTTTTAAGGTTCACTTTGTCGAAGCAAGAATGGAAAAGAGATAAAGAAAACTTATTATTATAACTAATAACACTATGAAGAAATGATCACTCACCTTTTCTACTCAGTGGGTTGGAGGTTTCAAAAATTTTGAAACTTCAGATTTTGGTTCTAAGGTTCACTTTGTTTAAACAAGAATGGAAAAGAGATAAAGAAAATGTATTATTATAACTAATAACACTATGAAGAAATGATCACTCACCTTTTAAGTCTACATTTTTGGCTTCACAGTTCACTGACTTCTAGTTCCGAATGGAGAAGTAGAACCTCATAACCGAACAAAATGTGTAAGAATAAATGACACTTTTGATTGTATTTATATCTGTGGACATCTAAATTTGAACACTTAATTTATCCAAATTCACCCCCTTTCATCTTATTTTCGTTAATTAAGTAATACTGCTATTATTTAATTAATACCTTTAATTCTACCAAATCTCTAAGGTATTTAATCAATAATACCTTATCTCTTTAATCCTCCTTCCATCAATTGAATTAAATAAATATTCCATTTATTTAATTCCCTTTATGTCACATCCTCCATCATTTTTATCTTATCTTAATCCTTCTTCTAATCCCATCATTAGGATGTGCACATGCCTAATCCTTGATTAGGATGTGTCACATCCTCCAACTTTTGCAAGTTGGCCTCTAATCTCTCTTAGCCACATAACCATCCTCTAATCCTTCACTAACTAGCCTAATCAACCTCTCAAGGAATTTTAATTCCTTTTATCCTTCCAAGGAATATTAAATTCTTTTTTTCTCTTCCCCTCATGTGATCTTTTGACTTGTCACATCAAGTCACATGTGAGATCTAACCCTCTTCTAATCTTCACATTAATCTAATCATGTACTTGCACAATCCTTCACCACTTAATTGAGTCAACCCTATTAAATGCTTTTCTTTTTGACAAGGCATCTCTTCCCCATGTGAATTTTTAATTCACTTTTAATCCCCCAATGCATTTAAGGAATTTTAAATTCCTTCTCTCATCCCCATGAGATATTTGAGGAATTTTAATTCCCATTTGTCCTCTCTCACATGTGGACAAGGACCTCCTTTATGAGGAGATCTTGTCCAATCCCAAGGTACTTTGTACCCCCTCCATGTCATGTCCTTCTCCTTCCACCTCATGTCCACTTCATCTTTTAGGGCTATATCACATGCCACATGTCAAGATGTGAGGGCTTGTGAGTTCTCAACTCACCATATCCCTACATCTTGATGTTTGGTGGCTCAATCTTGACCCTTCATTTCCCCTAGGAATTCTCAAAATTCCTATAAATACCCCCTCTTTTCTCTCATTTTGGGGAGATCATTTTGCTAGCCAAACTCTTGCAATTTTGTTTCTCATCTTATACTTAGCCATTTTCTTGTTTTCATCCACTTGCACTCATCCTCACAACATCACTTAGTTTGCATCTACTTGCCATCCAAGGAGCATACACATCGAAGATCGAAGGGCCAACCAAAGGATCGACTCAACGCAAGGTATAGAGTTCTATTTTGTTGCTTTTATCTTGCATTGTTTCCAACTTAGGCTAATCTTGAGGTGTAGGTTGTTTTGGTGTTTATTTGCACTCTTTTACTTGCTGCTTGTTTTCTAACGCTCACATTCGACCTATCACAATATCAATCCATGATTCCATATTTGGAAAATTTTGCGGGATTTTTAAATGGTATATTAAATATTTGGCAAATCCCGCTTGCTTATACAACGATACGTTGTAATTTTCAAGGAAAAATGTGTCCTCAAATGTAATTATTTGTTAATGTTATTGGAAAAATAGGTCCTCATGAGCAACTATTTATAAATTTTAATTGGCCAAATGGGTCTTTAGAAGAAACTATTTGTAAATTTTAATTGGAGAAATGGGTCCTGATACAATGTTGTTTTAATAGTATTGGTGAATATGTAGGTGTTTTATTAAATCCTTTTAGGATTCCAAGTGAAAATATTAGTTGGTCCAATTGAAACACATAGTTTGACAATGGAAAATTTGTTTCTTCAATATTCATCATAAAAAACTCATTGGAAAATGGACATGCAGTGGACCTATAGTTCATAAAATTTGGGCGATTTGGACATTCTGTTGGGTGCGAGAAATTCACCAATTTCGACTTGGCCGATTCCTAGAATTTTCCAATTGGTGAAGTCACCACTAAAGTTTTCCCTGTATCTATTTATTTATGATACTTCATAACTAGAAGTATTGCTTGTTGTTACACGGGCTAAGGGAACAAATGGATATAGTAGATGACATATGTTATGCAATCTATAAACATAGAACAATGGAAGCCAAGGAATAGGGGACTATTGCAACAAACAAGAATTATCACAGGGAAAATTGAATGCTTTGAGAAAATTCTTACCAACTGTGGAGGAATTCAATGCATTAACTATGTATTAATTGCTTGAGTAGCGACCAACCTATCGACAAAGCTTGAAATTTTTTTATTTAATGTCTGAATGTTTGCAAAAATTTATCGAGTTGGTCTATTTTTTTGCAAATTTTATCATGTGCTTATGTGTTCATGTTTATGAATAACATATTATCTCGAACAATCTGCATTTAATGGACTATTGTTTCTTATCTGCCAGTCATATCATTGAATGCATTGAACATGCATTGACTGCTTCAGTACCTACCACCCTACTACCAAAGCTAGCACAATTTGCATCTAGTGATTAAATATTTGCAAAATATAGTGTCCTATTTTCCTAATTTACTTTAACAAAAATGAATAATAGGCCTACTCCAAGCAATAGAAAAAGAGATAAATTGTTTATTCTCTCATTTGCAAATGAAACCATTGCAATAGTAACCTACTCCTTGGCTTCAACGGTTTCATGTATCTTGGTTACATAACATATGTTTTCCACTATACCCATTTGTACAATTAGGCCTTATAATAACAAAGAATACTTCTAGTCACAATAGGACAAAAGTACTGATACATTTGCAATTATTTCCTTTCAAATTTAGGAATAGTAGACAAATGAGAATTACAAAAGGGAAAAATGAATACCTCAGTTGGAGTAGGTCTACTATTCATTTTTGTTTAAGTAAATTAGGACAATAGGACATTATATATTTTGGAAATATTTAATTGCTAGATGCAAATTGCACAAGCTTTGGTAGCGGGCTAGTTAGCATTACAACAGTGAATGCATGATTAATGTACTAGGTATATTATTATTTTTCATTTAAGAAAATTATGCATATCCCATGATTGCAATTATGCATATCTCTGATTGCAAAAGTAACATGCTTTTGGGGAAAAAATAGTTTCATGTTTATGAATTACATGGCATGTCATTCACTATGCCCATTTGTCTATTTGGGAAGTCCAATTCTTGAACCAACATTCTCCTTTATTGTTCACAATTCTTCCAATACATAATTCTTAGACACATTGGAAGAATTAAAATTCATTGGAAACAAAGCAAGAGAATGATACAAGAATTTGACCTTGTAGCTTCTTGTTGAAGAACTAAGTCTATGTGCAACAATGTAGATCTTTGTTCCCCACTTCAATTGCAAGCAATGGTTCTTGTTATAGGTACAATTTATGAAAATGAGCATAGTCTATGACATATAACATGATATTAAAAACATGAAACACACAAGCACATAATAAAATTTTCCAAATGGGTATGTGCAAGATCATGATGGGCCAAAAAGTGGCAATATTATGGGTATTTGTAGGGTATGTGGCTGATGACTTTTTTTAATCCAAAATTGATGAAACGAAAAGGGTTTTTAGAGGATATTCCACCAATATAAATTATGCTTTAATTTTAATTTAATAAATAATTATTATTTATTTTCTATTAGAATTACGATTAAAGTCCTGATCGATAGGGTGATTGAAAAACATTTATAACTTTCAAACGGTATCACATTTTTTGAATCCGTAACATGCATCATATTCTATGCTTCACATACTATAGGATTAAAAGAAGAAAAAATAAATTTCATGAAGTTTTGGCCAAGTTAAGGTGGTCAGACATACAAGTTTTTATATTTTTTAAAAGTTGTAATAAAAAAATCATAATTAATTATTTACTTGAAAAAAAATTACAAAAAAATATGCATCACATCTGGACATCAGTTCTCTACTTATATATAAAATATTATAAAAAAATGTTATCATTTTATTATGGTTAAGGTGGTAGACAGACACCTACTTCTTATTTTTCCTTGAAATTTAAGTACTACTGCATTGAAATTTCAAATTTTCACCAAATAGATTTTATTTGTTTTTAAATAAACCTAGTATTTTAGAAAATAGATTCAATTTTCTACAGATTCTATTCTTACATATTTTTGAAATAATATAGATAACTTATTCAAATTTTTACGTCAAGTTTCCTAACACTGATTTTTCTGAATTTTTTGCCAGTTAAGGGCCTATTTTTTCCATGATGATCCTGCACATACCCAAATATTTAAGAATTAAATGCAAACTGTGTGAGCTTTTTCACTCAAATGCACTCAATGCACTTGATACACAAGCCTTGCTAGCAAATCAAATTCTATAATCTATATATAATGTCCCTGTATTTTCCTAATTTACTTGAACAAAAATGACTAATAGACCTACTCTAACCAATAGAAATAGAGATAAAACATAATTTTTAAACACCAAAAATATGTCCTTAAATGCCAACTATAGGAAAAAGAAAAAAATATTTTAAACAATGCAATTTGATTGGCCAAGCAACTATTTCAAAAGAGAATTCAAAAATTGCAATAGTAACTTTCTTTTGGGAAAAAATAGTTTCATGTTTATGAATTACATGGCATGCCATTCACTATGCTCATTTGTCTACTCGGTAAGTCAGATTCTTGAATCAGGCTTCTCCTTTATTGTTCACAACTCTTCCAAGGCATAATTTTTAGAAACATTGGAAGACTTAAAATTCATTGGAAACAAAGGGGAAGAATGATACAAGAATCTGACCTTCCAGTTGCTTTTTCAATAACCAAGTATATTTTCATTCATATAGATGTTTTCCTCTAGCTCCAATTGCAAGCAATGCTTCCTATTATAGGGAAAAATTAGACAAATGAGCATAGTCCATGACATATAATATGTTATTCATAAACATGAAATACAAAAAGAAAATAAAAATAGACCAACGTGATAAATTTTTACAATCGTCTAGACATTAAATACAAATTTTTGCAAACTTTATTGATAGGTTGCTGGCCACTCAAACAATGAACACATAGTTAATGCATTGAATTCCCCCATAGTCATTTTCTTTTAAGAAAATAAGCTAAATAGAGTGACATGATAGAGTTTTGCAAACATCTAGACATTAAATCCAAATTTTATAAGCTTTGCTGGTAGGTTAGTGCCTATCCAAGCAATGAATCCAGAGTTAATGCATTGTATCCCTCTATAGCGAACATGTCCTTGCTCAAAGATCTAAAAGAGTATTGCTTTATGTAGCAACAATAGACTACCAGATATTAGGATTGGTCCCTATCAATAACACCAACATATCATGTTTCTTAAGGCACTTTTCGTTGTCATTTATTTGCTAAAAATGTTTAATGCATTTCCTATGTTTTGTTATAAAATGAATGCTAATGGTTATTGATTTAGCCACAAAAACTAAGTTATTGGGAAAATTGCTCAAACAAAACAAAATGGCTTCTCTAGCATTCAAGGGCTCCACAGACTTAACAAACATGGAAGAGGGGAATTTGGAGCTAGAAACACACAAGTTTCTCAATAGATAATTAACAAATGAGAATTAGCACAAATGAAACCAATTGCTTCCCTAAAATCTCATCCATTAGCTATGCATTCATAACTTGTGTACCAAGAAGCCCACCTACAAATCTCGTACAATTTGCATTTAATAAAATATTCTTTCTGATGCACAACTCATACCATTTAATGCATTAAACATGCATTGACTACTTTAGTACCTACCACCCCACCACCAAAGCTGGCACAATTTGAACCCAGTGATTAAATATTTTCAAGATATATAATGTTCTCCTATTTTCCTAATTTACTTTAACAAAAATGAATAATAGGCCTACTCCAACCAATAGAAAAAGAGATAAATTATTTATTATCTCTTAATTGCAAATGAAACCATTGCAATAGTAACCTACTCCTTGGATTCAACTGCTCCATGTATCTTGGTTACATAGCATATGTTATCCACTATAACCATTTATACAATTAGGCCTTATTAAAAAAAACAATACTTCTAGTCACAATAGGACATAAGCATTGATATTAGGACAAGGGTAGCCACTTAAGTAACTTTGTAAAATAAATACAGTTGCATTGATATAGTCCTATACCCCTTGCTTAAATTAGAAGCACTTGCAGATCACAAAGTTTTACAGAGCTATAACAATTGATTTATAAAATGTTCTTTACAAAATTTACAAACCATAGCCTAATGCATCAACAAAGGCAGCAATTTGTTTCAAGTGAACATTCTCACACATTTACACATAACAACCCTACCATTCTTACCATCCATGCAACTAGTCTACATGTACCAGGTATGCAAAACATAAAAGCATACACAAGCCTTCTCGTTTACACCTATTTAGCATTCTAACCTTTAGCCTAAAAAAGCATTGCTTTACTGGAAAAATTGCTCAAACAAAACTCACTATATAAATAAAATTACATATATTTAGATTATTGAATTTGTCCCACCAATTGACCATATCAAAGGAAAATCCAAAAAATGTGCTATTGTTGGCATAGTATTTAATGCATTAACTATGCATTCGCTGCTTTATAATGCATTAGGGATATTTTCCAAAATTTATCACGTGCTTCAATTTTGCTAATTTTCTTGCAAGCAAATGAATATTAAAGCCATTGCAGGAATAGCAAAATAGATACAGGGAAATATAATTAAATTATATAATCTGATCAGTGTTCAAAGCAAAACATTGCATATAGATTACATATCACATGTTTGCAATTATGCATAATTGTGATTGCAAAAGTAACTTACTTTTGGCCAAAAAATAGTTTCATGTTTATGAATTACATGGCATGCCATTCACTATACTCATATGTCTATTCAGTAAGTCAGATTTTTGAACTAGGCCTCCCCTTCATTGTTCACAACTCTTCCAAGGAATAATTTTTAGACACATTGGAAGACTTAAAATTTATTGGAAACAAAGGAGAAGAATGATACAAGAATCTGACCTTCTAGTTTCTTGTTCAACAACCAAAAATATTTGTAGTCATATAGATCTTTGCCTTCGACTCCAATTGGAAGCAATGGTGCCTATCATAGGGTAAAATTAGACAAATGAGCATAGTCCATGACATAATATGTTATTCATAAACATGAAACACATAAGCACATGAAAAAATTTGCAAAAAAAAAACACCAACGCGATAAATTTTTGCAAACATTTAGACGTTAAACATAAATTTTGCAAGCTTTGCTAATAGGCTGATGACTACCCAAACAATGAATACATAGTTAATGCATTGTATGCCTCCACATTTGAGAACATGACATATAATATGTTATTCTTAAATATGAAACACAGAAGCACATGATAAAATTTGCAAAAAAATAGGCCAATGTGACAATTTTTTTACAAACATTCATACATTAAATACAAATTTTGCAAGCTTTGTTGATAGGCTGGTGGCTATTCAAGCAATGAATACATAGTTAATTCATTGAATGCCTCCACAGTCAACAAGATCTTTCTCAAAGCATTCAATTTTTCCTATGATAATTCTTGTTTATTGAAATAGTCGCCTACTCCTTTGCTTCAACTGTTCCATGTTTGTGAGTTACATAGCATATGCCATTTACTGTACCCATTTTTCCCCTTAGCCCTTGTAATAGAAATAAATACTTCTAGTTATAAAGTATCATAAATAGATAGATGAGTTGTTCACCAGTAGTGCATTGTTCCTAGAATAAACAACATGGAAGAGGGGAACCCAAAGCTAAAAACACACAAGCTTTTCAAAAATATTTTAAACAATAAAATTTGATTGGACAAGAAACTATTTCAAAGGAAAATTCAACAATTGCAATAGTAACTTGCTGCAATTGTATTCATTCTACAAAGTCACTTAAGTGGCAGCCCTTGTCTTGATATCAATACTTTAATCCTACTGTGACTAGAATTATTCTTTGCTATTATAATGCCTAATTGTACAAATGGGTATAGTGGATGACATATGACATGAGCAGTTGAATCCAAGGAGTAGGTTACTATTGCAATGGTTTCATTTGCAATTGAGAGATAATAAACAATTTATATCTTTTTCTATTAGTTGGAGTAGGCCTATTATTTACTTTTGTTAAAGCAAATTAGGAAAATAGGACATTATATATTTTGCAAACATTTAATCACTAGGTGCAAATTGTGCTAGCTTTGGCAATGAGGTGGTAGGTACTGAATCAATCAATGCATGTTTAATGCATTAAATGGTATGAATAGTGGATCAAAAACAATAGTCTATTAAATGAAAATTGTGTGAGATAATATGGTATTCATAAACATGAAACATAGAAGCACATGATAAAATTTGCAAAAAAAATAGACCAACCGATAATTTTTTGCAAACATCCAGACATTAAATTTACAATTTTTGTGAGCTTTGCTAATAGGTTGGTGGCTACTCAAGCAATGAATACATAGTTAATGCATTGAATGCCTCCACACTCAACAAGAACTTGCTCAAAGCATTCATCTTTTCTTGTGTTAATTCTTGTTTTTTGCAATTTTTCTATTGGTCGGAGTAGGCCTATTATTCATTTTTGTTAAAGTAAATTAGGAAAATAGGACACTATATATTTTGCAAATATTTAATCACTGGATGCAAATGGTGCCAGCTTTGATGGTGTGGTGGTAGATACTGAATCATTCAATGCATGTTTAATGCATTAAGTGGTATGTAAGGCGTATCAAAAATATTAGTCTATTAAATGCAAATAAATTAGGAAATGCATTAAATATTTTTAGCAAAGAAGCGACATTGAAAAGTTCATTACGAAACATGATATGCTAGTATTAGTGACAGGGACCAATCCCAATATCTAGTAGTTTGTTGTTGCTACATAAAACAATACTCTTTTAGATCTTTGAGCAAGGTCTTGTTCATTGTACATGCATACAATGCATTAACTCTAGATTCATTGCTTGGATAGGCACTACCCTGTTGACCCCTTTGACATTGATTTTGGCATTGATGTCAAGGGTTATTTGTAGCATTTACAGTATTGGAATTCATTGAAGGTTTAGTACTATTTTTTTGGTGTTGATATGATGAGATGACATACATCCAGATATGAGATAACTTGGTTTGGTGCACATTGATACATCTATGCATTAGTGTTTTTGGTAACTAACATCTATCTTGGCTTTTAGTACTAAGGTTTCATTATTTGACTTTGAGACAACATTATTTCATGGGATTTTCCTTGACATTCACTGCATTTGAAGACTCAAGGCATATTATGTTAAAAGGGAGGTGCTTATTATACAAGTCAAAACACATATTATTTGGTGACAAATTCATTATTTACAAGGCAGTTTCAAAAGTGTTATATTTAATTTATACTTCAAAGGTGACAAAGGCTTAAGTGCTGATTTAATTTAAAAGTGACTTGATTGTTAAGTCACAATGGCAAAGACCAGGTTAAAGTAGTCTTTTTGCAACATATATTATTGGCCCTTTTAGGGCTAACTGGGATAGTCGGTTAACAATGTATAATGCGGAAAAAGCATTTGTTATTCGTCATTTTTCAAAGTTTGATTTTGGTGTATGGAGTGCTCGACCTAGGTTTGAAGAATGTTGAAAATATTGAAGATTTTGTGGAATGATTGGGGTTCCTCTAGACAATTATTCTAGCCACCATGAGAAATTGTTTTAAGGGAATAACACAACAGTGGTAGTTTACCATGGATTCGAGTATAATCAAGTGATATCTATCTTATCTGGATTAGTTTGATAAATGGGTTTGTTAAATGGTAGTTTTGTTAAGCAAAATAGATATTTGTGGCATTGCATTTGACCTAAGTGTTGTTAAGAAAAATAGAGATTTGGTTGTTATATTTGTTTGAGCTTTGTTAATGTGAGGAGGTTCTGTTTTAAACCTATATGCAAACAAGTAGAGAAAGAGGTTTTGTAAGGTTATTAACTACTATTTTTCACAAGTATACAAATCTCTCTACAATGATAGTTGTCAAACAAAATGGAAATTGCTACATGTAGTTTGGGAAAGACAGTTACTTGTGTAAATTGTTAGATGAAAAGAAAAAGAAAAAATATAGAAATAGTATAAAAGGATAGTCACCTTGTTGAGATGATGATGATAGTATAATTCTCTGCAATATCATTGATATAGCAACATTATGCTTTGATGCAAAATCTTTCTTGAATTGTTAAAGCACTTCATAGTGCAGGATTGTAATGTATGGTAGATGGAAGTATCATGAATATAATTGAATGTTTATTTAAATAGTGATTTATCTTGGTTTGTGGTTGGTGCTTTCATATAGATATCATGGTGAGTTTATGAGCAGAATTCTAAAATATTGTTTTACAAAACTATATGCAAAACAATGAAGTGTATAATCTAACACATTTTGTGTTTTGAAGATTCCAGTTTAATGAATCTTTAGGCCATTGAATATGTTAAGATGGAAAGTAGAAATGCTATGTAGTGAAATAAATTAATCCTTTGTATTCATTTTATAGTTACAAGTGGTCATTGTTAGATGGAGAGATGGAGCGGTAGTTGTGGGAAAGGTGATTCAAACTCTACTACAAGCAAGGAGGATGGAGATCCTGTAGATGATGATGGTGATAGAGTGTTTATGACCTATTGGAATTCTCTGAGGACTAGTTTGAACCTATGGATGCATCCTTTTTATGCCTGGTTTTGGCTTACGAAGGTTGTGGCTTCCATCTTTTGGGGGTAGTTTTTTTGTTTGTGCTTGGTTCTAGGGTACAACAGTTACTTGTTGGCTCCATTCTGCTCAAGAGCGATGGTGGGGATATGTCTTTGATGGCTTGGTTTCCTTCTAGACTCTGTCTTGGGATGACCAACCATAGAGCTACATTGGGTGAGGATGGGAAGATCTTGGAACTGTTGGTCTTCTCTGTCAGTTTGGCTCCTTTTGCCATGGCTGAGGCTTGGGTTTGTGATGTGTGGTGCATGACTGGGAGCTATGGGGTTTCTTGCCTCTAGCTTGATGGATCTATTTCAGCAATGCTTGTTGGAAGTAGGGTGAGTGAGGCTTCCCTTTTTGTCCTCAATTAGCCTTGGCTATTGGTGTTGCAGTGCATGTTTGTGCTGCAAGGCTCTTGGAGTCTATTTTTGTTTCTTGGGCTCTCTTTTAGAGTTGGTGGGTACCCTTTGTGGTTGACTTGTCCTTCATTATCAAATGGGGTTGTCATTTGTTTTGGATTTGGGCTCTCATTTCGAGGTGCTTTCCATTACTGGGATTGAATTTTAAGTTGGTGTTTCTTTTGGCTATCTTTAGGACACCTTTATGTATCTGTGTGCTCTTCTTCAGGTTGGGGTTTATTTTCCTCTGCTTTCAGATTTGTATCATCTTCAGTTTGGGGTTTATCATGGCTGGGCTACTGTCCCAGATGGTGCTCTGCTATTGGAGGATCTTTTCTGCTAACTAGGGGTTAAATGGGTTATTATTCATGTCTTATCTCAAGACCCTAAATATTTTTTGTTATCCTCTTTATTTGGCTCTTTGGTGGTTAGCTGGGTTATTTTTCTTGTCTATCTTCAAGACCTAGATGATTTTTTTGTTCTTGTTTCTCTTTAAAATCATGATGCCAGGTATGTCAAAGGATTGTGTGGTTTTTTTTTTTGCTAGTTTGGTGGTTTTCTCTTGGTTCGACAACTTGATTCTTCTATAGAGGTGAAGAATGATCTTATTAAGGCGGATTCCTCTTCTATAGAGGTCAGTTTGGATGTTGTGGGTTTGGGTGGAAGCTACTTGCTCTAGTTTTCTCAGATGTTGTCCCTTTTGAGGTGGAGTTTGTGGTTGTTGTTGATCTTTGGATTTGGTGGAAAAAGTGTTCATGCAATCCTTTCCTATAGAGGGGTGCTCTTTCCTTCATTTATGGAGTTTGAGTCTGTGTCTTGGTTGGATTGGTGTTTTAAAGAGATTTTTCCTCCCTCTATTCTACCTTGTAATTCTTGTATTGAGGTTAAGAATCCTAGTGGAATTTTTTTTTGATTGGGGACTTTTGCTTCCTTCATTTTTAGGGCTCAATGTTTTTGTTCCTAAGCAAATGGTTTGATGCAGCTAGGTTGCTTTGTTACCTGATTATTTTAGGTGGTTTCTGCTAGTTTCTTTGGGTTTTGGGTCCCAATTAAAATCTGGTTGTAAAGGATTTTAGGTCCCTTCAAAACCTATTGGTTGTAACATGTTTAGTTTTGAATATTTGTGTTTGATTATTGTTGATGATCTGTGGTTGGTTTGTTGATTATTGCTCTTGTAGCTTCTTTGCCTTGTAAAGGGTTTTAGGTCCCTTCAAAACCTTCTTGTATTAGGTTTTAGGTCCCATCAAAACCTGTTTGTCCCCTAATAAAAAATAGAGTAACCCTCTGTAATTAATTTATTCATGTTTGAAAATGTGTTGTGTAAGGTCAAGTCAGTGAGACGAAGATGACCTTTTTTCCAATGAGGTAGTTGTGTTTCTTGTGAGGTAGTTATCATGTAACCAATGAGGTTCTATGTTTAGTGAGGTATAAATTGTAGCCAGTGAGGCTTTTATAGTGAGGCATTTTTTATTAAGCCAGTGAGGCATTTTACCGAGTGGTTTTTCATCCCTATGGGGGTTTTCCACTCATGAAAAATAATTGTGCTATGGTGTGACTACTTTCTTCTAATTATCTTTGAGTTTTCTCAAGTATTTCACATTTAAATGTTATGTTGTTACATTCAATAGATGAATGTTTGTATCATTGAAATAACATGAGAATAAATTGGTGGAAATTGATTAAGTCAAATTGAAGATCTATATATACTCTTTGTGATGAGTAAAGTTTGATAACTTCACATACATGGTGTTGCACTTGATAGTTGAACTATAATGATCTTGCATTTTATAAGGTCAAAGTTTTAGAAGATTAATTCAAGGTTGTTTGAAAATTTTCACACCACTAATTCACCCCCCCTCCTCGTAGTGGTATCGTACTCCAACAAGTGGTATCAGAGCTAGACCCTTGCACAAAATTTAACCAACTTAAGGATTATTGGCAGTGGAGTACTATCGGAAAGTGTAAAGAAAATAGAGGAAGGAAAGATGCCAATCAAAAGAGTGTAAATAAGCCCCAATCAAGTCAAGTAATGAGTTGTTGAATAAGTCACCCTTGAAAGTTGGCACAAAGTGTGATAAAGAGAATGACTTTGTTGTTGATATTGATGATGAAGAAGGAGACCTCTTTGTGGGTGAAGATGACTCTAAATAGGAGTATGATGAACAAGAGTGTGAGGTTGATATTGAAGGTGAACTAAGATATGCTTTAGGTGAGATAAAGAAACTTAAAAATGAGGTTGTCATACAGAAAAATAATTCTCAAAAATATTTATAAAACTTGATTGATTATACTAAAAAACAAGTTGCTGATTTAAAACCCCAGCTTGAGGAAAATAAAAGAGTTTTAGAGGTCACCAAAATGTAGCTTGAAACAAAAGGAAAAGAATGTTACACCTTAGAGGAAAAAATAGTTTCCTTAAGGAAAAAGGTAGATAGTAGTGACAAGCTTGTTGATCTTTTAGGAAAAATTTAGAAAAATCATAAGGACAAAACTAGCCTAGGTTATGAATAAGGATAGTGTTCTAAAGTAAAAAATGTACCCAGGAAGAAGATAGATTTGGATTATCATGTTGCTGCTCCTGAAGATCAAACAGAAGATAAATGTGTGGATGAAGATAGAAGGACAAGTAGATCCTCAAGATCCTCACTTACCAGGCCAAAGCAAACATTAAGGTACAATTACTCACAGTTCCATGGTTATTATTTTGCATGCCATATTTTTTGTCATAGAGCTAGAGATTGTAGAGCTCATGCTAGAAGTGATTGTGAATGGAACAAAATTTCTTGTCAACTGTCAAAACAAAGTTGCAATATTATATGTTACAGTTGTAACAAAGTTGGTCACTTAGAGAAATATTGTAGAGCACTTGAAAGATATGATTATATAAGGCACAATAACAAAAGTCCTTATTGGTTTCCAAGGAAAAGCTATAGTTCTCCTCTAGGCTAAAATGTTATAAGTTTTAGATGCAATAATCCTGGTCATTTTGCAAAGCATTGTATTACCAAGTTTGTGCAACAAGATAAGAGAAAGAAATCCTCTTGCAAGAGAAAAGGAAAAAAAAGCTTGTGCATACTGCACAAGAAACATCCATAACTGCCTGAAAGATTAGCATGAGGTAAGAGGGAGCAGGTTAGTGTTTTACTCTTCAGCCCCTAGAGAATAAAAGGAAGTTATGAGTAAGGTTATGCAAAGTGCGGTGACAGTAAGTGAAATGTTATTAAAGACAATATTATTGTAGTTGCTTTGGTTGCTTGTGACAAGTCAAGTTTTTTAGTTGTTTCTTCCAGTGACTTTGGAACTTGGATCTTATTATGGAACATGGATATTTTTAATCTTGATGGCTACGGTGACATCTTGGATTTTGATGATAGTTTAGTGGAGTAGACAACATAGCAACATTTACTTTTCTAAACACTATTTTATCTTGCATATAAAAAATGTAGTATTGGTATACATATTGAGGTTTGGTCTTTGATAATGGAAAATGACATTACCTTAATAAATTAACTTGATACTTTGACTTTTATGTGATAAATGTAGTGATGCTACTTTGCTTCTTGGTTAGTTCATCTCAATTCATGTTTATAGGAACAATGTTCATTATGGTTTGTGAAGACCTGGTAATGGTGTTTGGAAACTAAAGTTATTATTAGACAAGGCAAGTATATTGTTGGTCATTCATACACAAGTGATTGTTGTCAAATTTTCAGTAGTATTTTTGATAGAAATAGTGCTCTTAGTCATAATGAATAATCTTGTCAATGGTGGTCCACCTTGATATCTTGTCAATAAAATGCAGTGAGAAATCATGAGGATTTTTTAGAACATTGTTGTGTTTCTTGCATCATGAGTTCAGTGTGGTGATATTCTTCATAGATATACCAACAATAACATGACATCATATTTTTGCATAGACAAGTTTGTGACACTGAAATGGATAATGAACTTTAGACAGTACAAAGTGACTACATTTTTAGACAGCAGTCTTGATTGCAGAAAGTTACTTGTTTGCTTGGATAGTGAATTGCTTGGCTATACAGTGACTTGAAAATCTTGAGACAGTATGGTTGTTTTGTCTTGCATAGTACTCTTTGATAAAATCTCATCATATAATCTCTTAAAGGACAAGGATCTACATCCAACTTGTATAAGAATATGTTCTTATATGAGGGATTTGATGATAGTATGTTTTCCAAATCTTCATGCTTTAGTTTTGACTATCATCTTTTTTTATTTGTGTTGAGAGTTAGTGATAATTGAGGTGATGGTATTTACTCATCTTTCATTTCTTGAGAGGTGTAAAACATAATTTGAGATGAGGTGATATTTATTTATTTTGAAAGTTGCAGCAAATTCTTTTTTTTTTGCTCTCTTTTTTAGGAAGTGAAATAATTATGGAGTCCATTCTTCTTTAATGATGGCAGTATTCTTCAAATCATAATGCTCTAATAGTCTTATAGTGATTCTATCTATTGAGAAGGTTTCATGATAGTATTTGCAAAATTAGATGCAAATAATTCTAATTTTTTTTCTATGCTATGATTATGTTATTCATTCTCTCAAACATAGAAGTATGGAGTCAAGGGTACCAAGATCTTGAGGTGTTGTTTATGGGTGAGCAGTAGGCTTGGTGTATCTAGATCAATAGTGGTTATTTATGCATGACAATTGTGAGCCATGGAAATCCTGTTACAAAAGTTGTTATTCTTAAGAGGTACAACTATAGTGGCCTATCTTTCATTCATTGACAGTAGATAACCAAGCTATGGTTTGAAGGTTGAGTTTTGAAATTTCATTATATCATCACTAAGCTTTTTTATTTGATCAACCAAGGAGAGATCTTTACAAAGGTTGAAGTTACATAATTTTTCTTTCTTTCACCAAGCTCTTCCAATTCAAGAATATTAGTTTGAGAAGAATGGTTCATTTTCTCCTTCTCCTGATGAGATTATAATTGTTACAAGACATGAATAGTATCACAACTATTATTTTAATACAAAATCACTAATGACATATTGGTGCTACTTGTGATTTGTTGTGGAAGTTTTCCAATTCTTAACTGTCCTTGACATAAGTTTCTTATGGTTTGTCTTGCATTTAGTGTTCTTAAAAGGGGGAGCAAATGATCTTTTTGTTTCATGGTTTTAGGGGGAGTTTTCATGTGTATTCAACACCCCTAGGTTATGTTTCAAGAAGATTATTTTTGTTGCATGGTAGTTTGGTTCAATTTTGGTGCTATGACAGATTTAGCTTGCATTATGTAGAGCTCCTTTCAGTTTTATTTTTTCAAATCTGATGTTGTTTTGTGATCATGTGCAAGAAAATTGTTCTTGGGTAGGCACTTGGTGGTATTTTGATGCTTACCCACCCATTTGAACTTTGGAATTATTGTCAAAAGGGGGAGAAAAGTTGAGATACAGAGATACAGATTCAGATTTTCATTTCATTATAGTGGTATAGGTTTAGATTTACATTACAAATTTCTACACTATATCTTGGTTTATTGCTGAGTTCATTTAGTAATCATATAATGCTGATATGAGAGTGCATTGGAAATCATACAAGTTGCATCATATGGTAGGTTTGACATCAATGCCAAAGGGGGAGATTTTTGACCCCTTTGACATTGATTTTGGCATTTATGTCAAGGGTTATTTTTAGCATTTATAGTATTGGCATTCATTGAAGGTTTAGTGCTATATGTTTGGTGTTGATATTATGAGATGGCATACATTCATATATGAGATAACTTGGTTTGGTGCACATTGATACATCTATGCATTAGTGTTTTTAGCACTTGGTAACTAACATCTATGTTGGTTTTTGGTACTAAGGTTTCATTCTTTCAGGGACTATGAGACAACATCATTTCATGGGATTTTCCTTCACATTTACTGCATTTGAAGACTCAAGGCATATTATGTGAAAAGGAAGGTGCTTATTACACAAGTCAAAATACATATTATTTGGTGACAAATTCATTATTTACAAGGCAGTTTCAAAAGTGTTATATTTAATTTATACTTCAAAGGTGACAAAATCTTAAGTGGTGATTTAATTTAAAAGTGACTTGATTGGTAAGTCACACTAGCAAAGAACAAGTTAAAGTAGTCTTTTTGCAATGTATATTACCGGCCCTTTTAGGGCTATTTGGGATAGTCGGTTAACATTGTATAATGTGGAAATAGCATTAGTTATTCGTCATTTTGCAAAGTTTGAGTTTGGTGTATGGAGTGCTCAACCCAGGGTTTGAATAATGTTGAAAATATTGAAGATTCTATGGAATGATTGGTGTTCCTCTGGAAAGTTATTCTAGCCACCATGAGAAACTGTTTTAAGGGCATAACACAACAATGGTGGTTTACCATTCGAGTATAGTCAGGTGATATCTATCTTATATGGATTAGTTTGATACATGGTTTTGTTAAATGGTAGTTTTGTTAAGCAAAACAAAGATTTGTGACATTGCATTTGAACTAAGTGTTGTTAAGAAAAACAAAGATTTGTTTGTTACATTTGCTCAAGCTTTGTTAATGTGAGGAGGTTCTGTTAAACCTATATGCAAACACATAGAGAAAGAGGTTTTGCAAGGTTATTAACTATTGTTTTTCACAAGTATACAAATCTCTCTACAATGATAGTTGTCAACCAAAATGAAAATTACTACAGGAAGTTTGGAAAATACAATTACTTTTATAAACTGTTTGATGAAAAGAAAAAGAAAAAATATAGAAACCGTATAAAAGGATAGTCACCTTGTTGAGATGATAATGATCTAGTGTAATTATCTACAATATCATTGATATAGCAACATTGTACTTTGATGCAAAATCTTTCTTGAATTATTAAAACACTTCATAGTGCAAGATTGTAATATATGGCAGATGGTAGTATCATGAACAACATTGAATGTTTATTTAAACATTGATTTATATTTTTTTGTGGTTGGTGCTTTCACATAGATATCATGTTAAGTTTATGAGCAAAATTCTGAAATATTGTTTTGCAAAATTGTATGCAAAAAAATGAAGTGTATAATCTAACACATTTTTTGTTTTGAAGATTGTAGTTTAATGAATCTTTAGGACATTGAATGTGTTATGGAAAGAAAAAATGTTATGGAGTGAAACAAAGTAACCCTCTGTAATTAATTTATTCATATTTGAAAATTTCTTGTGTAAGGTCAAGTCAGTGAGACAAAGATGACCTTTTTTCTAGTGAGGCATTTGTGTTTCCAATGAGGTAGTTATGTAACTAGTGAGGTTTTGTGGCTAGTGAGGCATAAATTGTAGCTAGTGAGGCTTTTCAAGTGAGGCATTTTTTTGAGTGGTTTTACATCCCCATGAGGGTTTTCCACTCATGAAAAATAGTTGTGTTATGGTGTGATTGCTTTCTTCTGATTATCTTTAAGTATGCTCAAGTATTTCACATTTAAATGTTAAATTTTGTTACATTCAATAGATGAATGTTTGTATCATTGAAATAACATAAGCATAGATTGGTGCAAATTGATTAAGTCAAATTGAAGATCTATGTATACTCATTGTGATGAGTCAAGTTTGATAACTTTACATACATGGTGCTACACTTGATAGTTGAACTATTCTAATCTTGCATTTTATAAGGTCAAAATTTTAAAAGATTAATTCAAGGTTGTTTGAAATTTGTCATACCACTAATTCACCCCCCTCTCAGTGGTATCATACTCCAACACTACCCTACCAACAAAGTATTTTAAACAATACAATTTAATTGGACAAGTAACTATTTCAAAAGTGAATTCAACAATTGCAATAGTAACTTGTTGCAACTGTATTCATTCTAGAAAGTCACTTAAGTGGTTGCACTTGTCCTGATATCAGTAGTTCTATCTTGCTACGACTAGAAGTAGCTTTTGCTGTTGTAAGGCTTAATTGTACAAATGGGTATAGTAGATGACAAATGACATGAAACAATTGAAGCCAAGGAGTAGGTTACTATTGCAATGGTTTCATTTGCAATTGAGAGATAATAAATTATTTATCTCTTTTTCTATTGGTTGGAGTAGGCCTATTATCCATTTTTGTTAAAGTAAATTATTAAAATAGGACATTATATATTTTGCAAATATTAAATCACTGGATGAAAATTGTGCCAACTTTAGCAGCACGATGGTAGGTATTGAAGCAGTGAATGCATGTTTAATGTATTAAATGGTATGAATCACAGATCATAAACAATAGTCTATTAAATACAAATTGTGCAAGATAATATGTTATTCATAAACATGAAACAAAGAAGCACACAATAATTTTTTCAAAAAAATAGACCAATGCGATAAATTTTTGCAAACATCTAGACATTAAATACAATTTTTTTGAGCTTTGTTGATAGGCTCATGGCTACTCAAGCAATGAATACATAGTCAATGCATTGAATTCCTTCATAATTGACAAGATCTTTCTCAAAGCATTTAGTTATTCTTGTGATAATTCTTGGTTGTTGCAATAGTCACCTACTTCTTGGCTTCAATTGTTCCATGTTTATGGAGTTCATAGCATATGTCATCCATTTTACCCATTTATCCCCTTAGCCCTTGTAACAACAAGAAATACTTCTAGTTATAAAGTATCATAAATAGACAGATGAGCCACTCACCAGTAGTGCACTGTTCCTAGAATAAAAAACATGGAGAGCTAAAAAAACACAAGATTTTAAACAAATAATAAACAAATGAGAATTAACACAAATAAAAGCCAACACTCACCTGAGATTTCATGAATTAACTATGAATTCACTTCTTGCATACCCACCAGATCTTCAACACATCTTGCACAATTTTGATTTAATGGATTAAACATGCATTCACTGCTTTAGGATTAAATATTTTCCAAAATATATAATGCCCCCCTATTTTCCTAATTTACTTAAACAAAAATGAATAGTAGGCCTACTCCAACCAATATAAAAAGAGATAAAACATAATTTTCAAACACCAAAACTATGTCCTTAAATCCAAACTATAGGAAAAACACAAAAAAAATTAAACAGTACAATTTGATTGGCCAAGCAACTATTTCAAAAGAAAATTCAACGATTGCAATGGTAACTTGCTTTTGGACAAAAAATAGTTTCATGTTTATGAATTACATGGCACACCATTCACTATGCTCATATGTCTATTCAGTAGGTCATATTCTTGAATCAGGCTTCTCCTTTATTATTTACAACTCTTCCAAGGCATAAATTTTAGGCACGTTGGAAGACTTAAAATTCATTGCAAACAAAGGGGAATAATGATACAAGAATCTGACCTTCTAGTTCCTTGTTCAACAACCAAGTATATTTGTAGTTATACAGATGTTTTCCTCTGACTCCAATTGCAAGAAATGGTTCCTATTAGAGGGAATAATTAGACAAATGAGCATAGTTCATGACATATAATGATGCAGGAGCATCTAGTGGTGTAAGGGCAATCTTGCATCACCCAAAAATAGTTAAATTTCAAGTTTCTTAGTTTTTAGATGTTTTTACATTTTTGGATACCCTTTTCGTCATAATGAAATTCCCAATTTACGGTTTTTATTTTCTATTCCTGGGTTGAAAGATATTGCAGTTTTATTTGCCCAGATTTGCACCTAAAACTCTTCTGAGTTAGATTTGAGGCACTTAGACTCTTGGATCAGCCCCAAAACTTCCAAAATTGGTAGAATTTTGAATGTTTTTGACTTCAAGACCTTTCCAATGGTTCAAACGGTTCGTGAATCGGAGTCCCGGATCAAAAGTTATGGCCCGGGAAGTTGGCGCACTTTCTAGAAGATACAATTGCAAATGTTCTTTTGAAATTTGAACTTCAAGTTGTAATTTTTTCGCCAAACCGCCTAAACTCAAATTTGAATGTTGTTTTGGCTCCAAACTAAAGATGAGCTCTATTTATGGGCGGGTTTCTAATTTTTGGGTAACTTTTTGGGGGACAAGCTCGCATATTGCGAAAGGGTTATTCTGTACTTTGTGTAACTTGCATGTGTTGTAGAACTTGGGGATTGAGATCCTCTGCATGTAAGAAGCTCCATTTTCTGAATAATAAAATTATTCTCTTGTTTGTGGGTTATTTTCTGTGTCTCGGGTTGTGCCTTCATTATATAATATGTTATTCATAAACATGAAACACAAAAGCACATGATAAAATTTGCAAAAAAATAGACCAACACAATAAATTTTTGAGAACATTTAGACATTAAATAAAAAATTTGTGAGCTTTGCTCATAGGCTAGTGGCCACTCAAGCAATGAACACATATTTAATGTATTCAATGCCTCCACAGTCAGCAAGACCTTGCCAAAGCATTCAGTTTTCCTATGATAATTCTCATTTATTGCATTAGTCATCTACTCCTTTGCTTCAACTGTTCCATATTTATGGGTTACATAGCATTTGTCATCTACTGTATCCACTTGCCTCATTAGTCCTTGTAACAACAATCAATACTCCTAGTTATCAAGTACCCTAAATAGATAGACAAGCCACTCACCAATAGTGCACTTTTCCTATGGCTCTTCTCACATTCATGCATTGCACAAAATAATTATCTTGCCGATAGGACAAGAAATTGTATTGTTTGTATAGTTTTATGATGATGTTGTAGCTGAGTTTGGAGTGTTTCTACATCTAACATAACATTTATAATAACTTTTCATGTGCAAATATACTTGATTCTTGAAGAAGAGACTTCAAGGTCATAATTTCGATTCATTTTTCTCTTTTGTTTCCAATGAAGTTTGATTCTTTGAATGTCTACAAAAATTATGCCAATTATTTGAATCTATCTAATTTATGCTGATAAGCAAGTGACCTTTTCAATCATTTGATTGCAATAATGCTATAGTCAAATATGTGCACAATTGCAACCATATGATATGCAATTTATATTCAATTTTTCGTGTAGTACATTAATCAGATTTGCTTACAAGCAAATGAATATTAGGGCTACTATAGTGAATAGTAAAACAAAATTGGGAAAATATACTTAAATTATACAATCTGATTAGTGTACAAAGTGAAACATTGCATATGGATTACGTATCACATGCTTGTAATTATGCATAACTCCGATTGAAAAAGTAACTTGCTTTTGGCCAAAAAATAGTTTCATGTTTAGGAATTACATGGCATGCCAATCACTATACTCATTTGTCTATTTAGTAAGTCAGATTCTTGAACTAGGCTTCTCCTTTATTGTTCACAACTCTTCCAAAGCATAATTTTTAGACTTACTGAATAGATAGATGAGTATAGTTCAATAATCTAACTTTCCAAATAGACAGATGGGCATAGTGAATGACATGCCATGTAATTCATAAAAATGAAACTATTTTTTGCCCAAAAGCATGTTACTTTTACAATAAAAAATATGCATAATTGCAATCATGGGATATGTAATTCATTGGTTAAATATTTACCAAAATTTAGAATGTCTTCCTACTCTCCTAATTTTCTTAAACGTAAATCAATATTAGACCTAGTGCATTAATCGAGCATTCATTGT
Source organism: Sequoia sempervirens (assembly GCA_007258455.2). Classification (NCBI taxonomy): domain Eukaryota; kingdom Viridiplantae; phylum Streptophyta; class Pinopsida; order Cupressales; family Cupressaceae; genus Sequoia; species Sequoia sempervirens. The sequence goes on along the minus strand of VDFB02075321.1, from coordinate 337,255,995 downwards.
TGTAATGCCAACCAACTCACTGCCAAAGCTTATGCAATTTGTATCTAGTGATTAAATATTTTTCCAAACATACAATGCCCTATTTTCCTAATTTACTTATACAAAAATGAATAGTAGACCTTCTGGCTTTTAATGCAATATCTATAGATTGATTGAAAATCATGACATATCTAATGCACACCATACAATTGAAATAGTTACCTGCCCTGATTGCAACAATAACTTGCCCTTGAGCAAAATGACATGCACATGAAGTGCATGACTACAGTAAAGCTAACACAATTTTTATTCAATTCTTAATTTTATCATTTTCATTTGTAATAATTACTTGGCCAATCAAATTCTATTGTCTTGCAGTAGGTCTACTATTCATTTTAGTTTAAGTAAATTAGGAAAATACAAAAACATTATATACTTGGGATTTATGGACATATTTTTCATGTTTGAAAACCATGATTTATCTCTTTTGCTATTGGTATAGCTAGACTAGAGGTTTAAATATTAATTAATTTCCTTTCAAACATTAATCCACTTACATCATTGAAAAGTGTCACCAAAAACAATTGGTATCAAACGATTAAATTGACACATTAAGGAAGGGAAATGACATTGAAAAGTGCCTTGAGAAACACAATATGTTGAGGCTAGTGGTACAGAGCAATCCCAATACCTTGTAGTGTGTTAATGGTGAACAAGTGTAAATGTGAATGCTTGTCTATGCTTTGTTGTGCTGCATACCTTCCAAAAATCAACTGAGTGCATGGATAGTGAGAATGGCAATGCTACTACATGTGAAAGTGTGAGAATATAGACTTGAAATAAATTTGTCCCTTGATTGATGCATTAGAATAGTAGTTTATTGTTGCTACATAAAGAAATACTCCTTTAGATCTTTGAGAAAGGTCTTGTTCGTTGTAGAGGCATATAATGCATTAACTCTAGATTCATTGCTTTGATAGGCACTAGCCTACCAACAAAGTCTGTAAAATTAAGATTTAATTTCTAGATGTTTGCAAAAATTTATCATGTCATTCTATTTTCCTTATTTGCTTAAATGAAAATGAATGATAGACCTATTATTCATTTTTGTTAAAGTAAATTACAAAAATAGGAGGAAATTATATATTTTACAAATATTTAATCATTGGATACAAATTATGCCAGCTTTGGCAGCAGGGTGGTAGGTATTGAAGCATTCAATGCATGTTTAATGCATTAAATAGTATGAATGGCAGATCATAAACAATATTCTATTAAATGCAAATTGTGCAAGACAATATGTTATTCATAAACATGAAACAAAGGACATGATAAAATTTGCAAAAAAATAGACCAGCGCAATAAATTTTTGCAAGTTACATCTAGAAATCAAATACAAATTTTGTGAGCTTTACTGATAGGATTGTGGCTAATCAAGCAATGAATACATAGTCAATGTATTGAATTCCTCCACAGTCGACAAGACGTTGCTCAAAGCATTTAGTTTTTAAAGTGATAATTCTTGTTTGTTGCAATAGTCACCTACCCCTTGTCTTCAATTGTTCCATGTTTATGAGTTACATAACATATTTCATCTACTATACCCATTTGTACCCTTAGCCCTTGTAAAAGCAAGCAATACTTCTAGTTAACAAGTATCATAAACAAATAGACAAGCCGTTCACTAATAGTGCACTGTTCCCAGAATTAAGAACATGGAGAGCTAAAAATACACAAGCTTTTCAACAAACAATAAACAAACATGAATTAGCACAAATAAAAGCCAGAACTTTCCTGAGATTTCATGAATTAACTATGCATTCATTGCTTGCATACCCACCCGCTCTCCAACACATCTTACACAATTTGCATTTAATGGATTAAACATGCATTCACTACTTCAGGATTAAATATTTTCCATAATATATAATGTCCCCCTATTTTCCTAATTTACTTAAATGAAAATGAATAATAGACCTATTCCAACCAATAGAAAAAGAGATAAAACATAATTTTCAAACACCAAAAATATGTCCTTAAATCCTAACTATAGAAAAAACACAAATATTTTAAACAATACAATTTGATTGGCCAAGCAACTATTTCAAAAGAAAATTCAACGATTGCAATAGTAACTTTCTTTTGGAAAAAAAATAGTTTCATGTTTATGAATTACATGGAACACCATTCACTATGCTCATATGTCTATTCAACAAGTCAGATTCTTGAACCGAGCTTCTTCTTTATTGATCACAACTCTTCCAAGGAATAATTTGTAGGCACATTGGAAGACTTAAAATTCATTGGAAACAAAGGGGAATAATGATACAAGAATCTAACCTTCCACTTCCTTGTTCAACAACCAAGTATATTTGCAGTCATATAGATGTTTTCCTCTGACTCTAATTGCAAGAAATGGTTCCTATTACAGGGAAAAATTAGACAAATGAGCACAGTCCATGACATATAATATGTTATTCATAAACATGAACCACATAAGCACATGATAAAATTTGTAAAAAAGTAGACCAACATGATAAATTTTTGAAAACATTCAAACATTAAATACAAATTTTGTGAGCTTTGCTAATAGGCTTGTGGCCACTCAAGCAATGAACACATAGTTAATACATTTAATGCCTCCACAGTCAACAATTTGGTGTTTGAGTCTTGATGTCTACAGGATTATCTTCTTTGATATGTCAGTTTGCATGTTTCAGTGGTTGGATCTACAAGTTACGTAGTTGCATGGATTGATCACCCTTTTAGTTGTAGTGGGATGACTTGGATGTGGACTATCTATGTCTACTAGGTTTGATTCATTGTTGTTACAGATTTCATTAGTTGGCCTTGTCTATGGTCATTTGTGCATTGGTATGTTGTTTTAGGATTGAGAGGATGGATGATTTGAGTACTTGATTAGTCGGTTGATGGGACTTGTAGCATGTGGTTTGGTCATGATTTCATGATAGCTTGTTATATTCATTATTTATACACTTTTAGTGGGAGATTTTGACAATGATGATTTGGCGGTGTTAGATTGGTTTGTGATGTTTTGATGGTGGTTGTATGTATCTTCTTGGCTTCGAGATCTTGGTTGCACTTGTATGTTACTGATATTGCAGTTGAGTGTTTGTAGACCTGGATGATCTTCATGGAGAGGATGGTAGTCATGATTCCATGTGTAGCTCATATCACGGTTCAGTGGGAGTTGTTGGTAGTTATGTGGATGCATTATTGGTGATGGTTATTTTCATGTGATTGGAGATATGTTTTTTTGGTTTAGATTATGTTTGATATTATGTCATGCTTTACTCTTGATTCTAGCTTAGAGTTTTGGAATGGTATATGTATTCTCTTGAGACCAGGCTGCATGTTATGGTGCATGTGATCTCCTAGGAGGAGATGGTTAGATCATTTTGTCATGATAGGTTCCTGATTCTACGGTTGGAGCTTTGATAGTGATCATGTGTATTTCTCTTTATATTGAGTACATTGATCATTTGCTTGATTAATTAATGATGGTTCTATATTGCATTTGGAGTTTTTCATGGATTGATTGGTTATAGGTTCTTGTGGATACTTAGATATATAGGTGATGGTTGCATTTCTCTTATGATTAGAGACATTTGCTTGAGACAGTTACTCTTTGGAGGTTTCAACAGGAAGAAAGAGGATATTTCACTTGGGTATAGATGTGAGTTCATGATGGACCAATAGAGAGATTGTTCTTGGAGTGAGTCATGATGACTTGGTTATCCTGGAGGAGCATTGTCATTTCCACTCTTGGTCTACTCGACAATTTATTATCTGAGAGGTATTTTCCCGTTATATCTTTTAGATGTGTTATGTTTTTTGATTTTATTTCTCATGGGATTAAGTTGATTCATGGTGATTGATTATGGATACTCATTTGAGGATGGTTTAGCATGAGTTTATCTACTATACATTTCATAGATATGGATCTTGAGCTATGGATAGTTAGTTATGGAGGATTCATTTTGAGGGATGTTATATCAAGGTTATCTCCTTATGCATTTGAGTTTATGATATCATTCTTTGATGAGGATTGTTAGGAGATGTTTTATGGGCTGATTTCTAGTATTGGGGATGGTTATCTTGAGTTTGATCTTCTTGATTAGAGAGGATTACATCCATGTCTGCATTATTACATTGATTCATATGTTGTACTTGATCTATGAGATTGGGTGTTATGGGTGTTGTTGAGGCTTTTCATTTGGGGTTGTTAGGAGATCATACTTGACACAACACTACACTTTCGAGGTGTTGGTAGGAGGAAATATTATGGTTTATAGGTTTCTTTCTTTATGGTTCATTCCTGGGTGTACATGTACTTTTGAGGAGGATAGTGGAAACATGTTGTGAGAGATTATGCAGCTCTTTGGGTTGTATGTGTGGATAATTTTTATTGTTATTGTTCTTAGTAATTCGTGATTTCATTTACTTATCAAACCTTGATATTGTGTTTATTGGTAGACTTGATATTCTTTGACATTACCTATACAGTGGGAGTTCCTACATATGTATGTTCTTCATTGACATGTTTGATACAATGAGCTTGATTGTAGTTTACAGGTTGTATATGTTATTGGCATGAGTTTGTTGATGTATAATAACCTTGGAGGTTATGGATGGTTGGATATATTAGCATTTGTTTTGGATGTTATTTATGATCATGTGGGTTTTTTATTTGACAACAACTTGGTTTGGAGCCTTTGTTATCACTTGGATTTGATGCTTGTTCTTGTGGATTGGTGCACTTTCACCTTGGCATGTTCCTTTTCTTCCATAGGTGGTATGTTGGAGGATGAGAGGAGTTCTTGCTTGAGAGGGTGGTCACTTTGTTCTTATTGTAAGTATCTTGATGGAGCATGAGAGCATGTTGGAGATTCATGTGATTTCATTTATGGCTATGATGATGTATTTTATGCATTTATCCCTTATGCAATGCATACAACAAGTGGGAGAATGTTGGGATATGGTGTTGTACACCATTACATAAATTGGTTTATTATAATGTTGTAATTAAATAATTATTTAGTGGTGATGCACCTTGGTGGTGTGGTTAATCACACTAGGTAATTATTTGGGGACCACTTGATGATGTATTGTAACATTGCATTATTACTTAATGTGTGGGAGACATGTGATAATAATTTAATATTGAGGAAATGTCAAATAATGTGATGTCTTAGTACCCAATATTAAATAAGGGATTAGTGGTTTTGTATTCACATGGTTTTTTGGTACATGGTTTCACCTTACCGCTAGTTATATTTTGTGTGAGCTTATGTTTATAAAATCAAACACATGTGTAGTGGTTTAGGTTGGCTGAGTGGGTTGGCTGTCATTATTGAGTCTTCTTGGGAGTGCATTTGTGAAGCATGGAATGGGATGTGTGGAATCATGCTTGGACACATGGGAAAGCATTGGATGGCTTGATGCTTTAGAGTTATTCATTGTAACTCTTGTATTAGTTTACTTATGATTAAAATGATGGAGTATGGATGCTTTTGGAGGCTGGGTTTTTCCCTCTTGATGGTTTTATTAGAGTATATCTTGTATTATCTTTTGGCTTGTCTATTTGATCTATTTATTTTGGAAACTTGTATATGCATGTTTATCTCTCATGGGTTATGTAGGAAATGAATTAAGATCATGGGTTAAATGCAATATTTCCTAACAATGAATAGGAGTTTGTAAGGTATCCTTTCCAACTATAATAGGCAAAGTAATCACACCAAGTATTTGATTTCCTACATTATCAAATCCTCAAATTGACAAGGAATCAGATTGGATTTTTGATTTATCCATGCCAAGTCTATCCAAAAGGTTCACACTATAGATATTAAGAGAAGAGCCATTATCAACAAGGGTTCTCTTTATTCTTGTCCTATTATAGACAACTACTATCATGAAGGCATCATTTCTCTTTCTCATCTCCAAGGGTGGTAGCTCATGTTCATCAAAAGTAATGTCTACGCTAACACATTCATTCCTTGAATTAAAGTTGCTACAACACTTACATTTGTATTAGAAGGAAGGACAACTTGTTGAAAGGTTGTTTGAAGCATAGTTTGATAGGTGAATTATGAATCAGATCCCATAGGTATATTTTTGCAAGAGTATTCTTAAGTTCAACAAGATCATACTCCTTCCCACTATTTGAAGGCAAGCAAGGTGCACTAGGCAAGATGAAGTTAGGCAAAGGTAAGGATGTCAAGGTTGTTTGTCTTGGTTGTGGATTGTTTTTAGTGTTATATGTATGAGCAAAAAAATTGTAACTTGACCATTGTTAAACATTTTTCTTAGGTGGTTCAAGGGTGAAGACAAGTTTGTTTTGAGTTTGAGGTTTGTGTGAAGTTGGGTAAAGGATAAGTTGAGGTTGAATCACGTTAACTTCTCTTGGTTTCGGTTTGTCATAACAAGCCTTAGTGGATGAATCTTGTGTGATGAAATCCTCAAGGGCTTCATCTAACATGTCAAATTCATCACAACTAAAAGGATTGATGGTTAGGTTAACTTGGAAAAAGAGATTTGACATATTCAAATAACTATGATTCCTCCAAGTGGTTCATCGGTTTTTAGGTGTTTTTGGTTTTGTTTTCTAATGAATGCCAAATGTAATATAATCTAATTGAACTATGAACTAAGGCTGAAAATGAAAAATACAGTAATCTAATTCTATCCAAAATTGCAATGAATCTAAATTGAGTTAAGTCTAATGAAATACATGAAATAAAAACTCAGTAAACTGAAATAGAAAACTAATGATAGCAAATAGAAACACAAAAATAGACTTTTTAATGTTGTTGAATGCAATTTAAAATCTCAAACAAAACTAAATCACCCAGAGGGGCATATGAGTCCCAATCAAGGTTTTTCAAGGATTTGAATGTTGAATAATAGTCACCATAGAATACCCAGAAATCAGGGAAAACCACCTGTACTGGGACTAAATCTCCTAGAGGGGTGTATGAGTCCCAAATTAGGGTTTTTGCACAAATTTCAAAACATTTTGAGCAAAAGTTATGCTTTCTAGTTTTTATGATGTCTAGGCTAAGTGAAAATGTAGTTCAAATGAAATTCAATGATGTAAGATGCAAAAATACCACATGTATGCATTTTCACTAATGCAAGATTTAGAAACCTTAGATGCAAATTAACTAATGCAAAACCCTAATGCAAAGTTAATGTAAGCTAGATCTAGGATTATGATATAGTCCAAATTAGAAAAGAGGTGTTCACATTAGGTTCACAAAAATGTAACAACAAAAATAGGGTGCCCCACCTTTTAGGAGATGAATCACAAGGAGATAGGGTTCCTATTTCACTCTTGTTACACTCAAGGAAACCCTAGAGATCTCAATCTAGTGATGTAAAGGGGAAAGAGATCTTGCAATAGGGTGTCCTAGGGTATTATTAGAGATTAAAGAGGGGTTCACCACCAAGATATGGATTGGAAAGACTTGTAACATGCAAGACCTAATGACAAAACCTAGTACTTTGTAAAACTCAAATCAATGACCTAAAAAATGAGTATAAATCAGAATAGTGAATTAGGAAATTAGAGGAGTGCACCTAGAAACTCGAATTTACTTGAAATAAGCTCTAAAAATTTGAAAATATAGACTTTACGACACACTAGTACTCATATTATAGGTTGGGTGTATCAGTCCCAAACTAGGGTTTCTGGACTGAAACAGGAATCTGGCAGTGTTGACTCAAGATCTTTAGAAATATGGAAAACTTCCTATATTGGGACTCACATGCTACTCGTGGTATATCAGTCTCATCCTGGTTTTTTTAGAAGTCAAATTTTGAATTTTCTCTTCTATCCTTGCTCTATCCCTTCAACCTAATTTCTAGATCTGAACCTATAAAAGACCCACAAAATAGAATATAGTGTTGATTTGCTTATTGGGGGTTTTCCTTGGTCAAACCCCTAGTTCAATAATTAAACCTTGATAAAAATAATGGATCTTGGAAGTAAATGTGTATACAAACCCTAATCTTAAGTGCCTTTAAGATTAGTAAATCTGAAATACAATGCAACCCTATTCTAATGTTGTAGAACAAGATGCATGAATGAAACATGAAGATGAATGAGTCACTCTGGGAGATTTCTAATCACCCTAATAAGCCATAATGATGTATGTACCTTAGGTTGAAATTAGAGTGATAATGGAGGATGTAATCACTTAGGAAACAAGTCATTAGGCTTGGTTTGATGGGTAGTTGCATCTGCCCAACCTAGAATCCATCATGATTCACCATAGGCAACCATCATCAATCCTTGACAATGCTAGATCTTGAATAAAAGTGAGCTTGAAGACTTGCAAAAAAACTATGATGCTACTCCAAGAATCCAACCTTACTTGCTCTTGAAAACTTCAATGCTCTTGTGAAAGTATGCTTGAGTGCTTGTGAATGCTTAAACCTTGAAATTACTTTCTCTAGATGATAATAATGACTTGAGAGCTTGATTATATATGAAATACACCTAATTTACTATTTATTAGATCTTAAAAGCCGACGTCAACCAAAATTTTGAATTTAAAACTTGAATTTCCCACTCAAACCCTAAAAAGGGGCCACACGGGACTCATATGCCACTTGTGGTGTATGTGTCCCACCTAGGGGGACTCTATGCCCAAGGTGGCTTATACGGCCCACCCTAGTTTTTCAGGGTGGGCCAATGATGGGTTGTTAGAAAATTTAATGTTTTTGTTGATTTTGTTAGGATTTTAGTTGAAATAAGCCTTGATATCTGAAATTAAGGGTCTTAGGGGCCTATTAGTGATGATTTAAAGGGTCATAAATGCAAGGGTACTTAGATAGGTCTAGATTAAATGAGAAATTGTACCATCGCCAAGAAGGGAGTAAAATTTCCATCATTACATTAGTGTTTTTCAATGATTTAAATTAGAAAATTAAAATATTTGCATCTAGAAACTTGGCATTTTGCTTGTTGTTTTCTATCAAAATTGCACTTGCATTTCATCATAAATTTTTTAAAATTTGTAATAGAAAGAATCTATTTGCAAACTAAAAGAAAAACCTCAAACATCAACTCAAAAACTCAGAACTTAATTTTTTTCAACCCCTTTGCAAGGACCCATTCACCCTAGGGTGAATTTGTCCTTATATAGGTCATTTTCTAGATTTCTATACATAAATCTATCTCTATTTGTTTTATTTATGGTTGTTTGTAGATATCAATTTCAATTTCTAGAATTACAATTTTTTGAAATTGTTTGCATTCAAGTTAATTGGTCAAAAAAGTGCATGGTTCAAACATAAATTTTCATTTAAAATATATCATTTTTAGGTTCTTTCATTTTACAATTAGTCAATTATCAAATTAGATCTAAAAAATGTGCTTCAAACTTCATTATGGATATGTGTTTTGGTAATATATGGATGACCTTAAGATCTTTGGTTGATTTTTGAAGTTGTATGTTTGGATATGATCCTAATGCAATAGATAACATTCATGAATCTTCACCTCCTAATGAATGCCCCCATGAGGTGGAAATCTTAGGCCAATATGAAGATAGCATGCAACAATTCATACACGACTCCCTACACAACCTTGAGAACAATGCATCCTTTTATCCATCCATGCAACATTAAACACCTCCTATCATCCCATCATTTGATATTTTCAACCCTTTACATCCTAAAATTGAAACACAAAGCAAGACTCAACCATCAATCATGAAAGAACTTGTTAACAAGGACAATAGTGATACTCTTTATCCTATTCTCATCGAGTTACTAACACTCCTATCAACTTAGAAGAGAGTTATGGTCAAGGCTTCAAAATCTTGAGAAAACAAGGATGTGACATAACTATTGAAAATGGAATCCATCAATGGCTAGAACAACAACCATCAAAAGATACCAATGGACTAGGATATTAAGGATCTCCTCCTCTTGCTACCTCTCCTAATGGAAAAGGTATTCTATTTCACAAGATTGTTTCAAAACACCAATTAATGCCTCATTAGCATGATCAAGTAACCTTATATCCTCCACCTCCACCTCAATGAGTGACCTAATCAAGTAAGAAACCTAATCCCTATAAACTCAAGAAGTTACCATTTTTACATACCATAACAAAGATTCAACAAAAAATGGATCAACTCCTTCGTCTAGAATTGATTACATTTCCACATATTTAAGAGAACAAAAAGGAAAAAGTATAAACATGAATTACTATGCATTTCATAGAACTCTTGTGCATCTTACTGATGAATGCAATGCTTTAAATATGGTATTGAAAGAATTTTATCCTCCTGGAAGAAAACTTGATTGTATTATTTGTATAATAGATTAACAATTGTTCACTTGCCTCCTTGCTATGTGATAGTTGTAGAATCATAGAATAGTCAATATTACATGTATTACATTTAACTCAAATCATTTCCATATTAAAAGGAGCACATTCTCATCACCTATCTCAACTCATCCTTGTCCTACATTTGAGGGGAAAGGAGTTAGATAGCCTTGTCCTGGTATGACACTTGTTATTGCCCCTTTGGTTAGTTATCTTCCTTTTGTATATGATGAAAAAAATTGGGATGCAAACGACTTGCTTTAGGTCAGCTCACATGCGTCATACTAGCTTTATGCCTATTCATGTTTTTTGTGTGATTGCATGTGTGTAATGTGATCTCCCATACTGTGCTACTTGGCATGAATTTATGTTTGTGAGTCTACTTTGGATGACCCTTGTCTCTCCTTTGGTGCAAGGATTCAAAGGAAACAAAACTTTCATGACATTCTTCTATTTGTATCTTCATTCTTCTATATGTTGTAATCATTGTCTTTTCTCTTTTCTTGTGTGTTTTCCTTTTGGGGACAATGAAAAGTGTCAAGAAATTTAGGTCTCTTCCATGTTGACCTAAAAGGATTCTCCTTTGTTTTCACTCTCTATGTGTCATTCTTCCTTTGTGCTCGTGTTCCATGGCTTATTTGGGGACTGATGATAATTTTGAGCTTGATTATAACATTGTAACAAAGATATACACTGAACCAAAATCCATGGATCACTTATGTGTTATCTCAGAATTGCATATGGGGGGAAACCTCCTTTTCATGACATAGCTTTATTTTGAAACAAATTTTTGGTATAAGTCTTTCAAAATAAGTTCATATTTTATATATTGGCATTTATCATAGTCTACTTTAAAGTAATTGCTGACAGCATGGTGTTTAGCAATTTCTTTAAAGTGGGGGGCATTATACCTCTCGCTTGTTTCTTGCTTGATGACATGACCTTCATTCAAAATGTGGTCTTCTTTTTTCATGTGATGTGTCTTCTTGGTGGTGACATTGGGTTTGATGTCCTTCAAGAGTATGACCTTTCTTGGAATATGGCATTCATCTTTGTGGTAATGCTATGGCTTGCACTCCCTAAGGTGTGAATTTTTATCTCTTGACTATTCCTCTCTTGATGGTGATATCGATCATGATTTTACCTAAAGTGATACCTTTCATGAACTAAGAAAAAACACTTTGACTATCATAAACAAAACTTTTGGCCACTAAGCATAACACAATTTTCTAGATGGTGCCTTTATTTCATGACTATCTAGCATAACACAACTTGCTAGCCTTGTGATTCTCGTATGTGGCACCTTATCAAAGTTATCAAGGAGTATAACTTTGGTATGGTTATGGGTACACACTTGGTGTATATTAGACTATTCTAGACCATTGTGTGTTTCTCATTTTTCCTTGGGGCTCACCTAGTGTATATTGGACTGCAATAGCCCTTGTGAGCATATTTTTCATGGCCACATAGCATAACATAACTTGCTTTCTCGTGGATCCATGTGAGCATATTTGATGGACTTGGCATAACACGACTTGCTAGTTCATCTTGTCTTTCATTAATTTTGACATTGTATGATGTATCTTGTGTCACTACTACATTTGTATGTCTCTTTGTGCCTTTTTTTGTTTTCTATGTGATATTTGATCATGGGGTGATAGCAATCAAGGATTATTCTAAACTAATCAACCCTAAACCAATTGGATTCAATAAGGTTTTGAAACTCTAAACCCTCACAAAGGCTATTCTCCACAGAAACACTCTTCCTTGCTAGTAGGTCTGCAGACCTATGAACTTGAATCTAAATCACTCAAAACCCTATCATCCAACCAACTTCTTATGTTTTCAGACACCCATCAAAACACCCTTAAACATATATCTAAATCTCATGCAACTCTTTTAGAACATCAACTTGAAACTATGCCTTCTACGCTAACCTAGGCCATGAATTAGGCTAGTTTTACAAAGAGACACCTCACTAATCTTGCAACCAACCCAAGAAACAAATGGGATAGCACTCACCAGCCTCCAAAACCACCAAATCCACCATTTTTTTTAGAGACACAGCTTCACAAATTCCTATTCAAGAAACCCTTGTTTCAAGCTATTCATATGAGGGTTTATTGAAAAACTATATCACAAACCTTCCTAGACCTTGGAACCAATTCAAAAACCATTATTTAAGTCTATAAATGCTCAATAGATCAAGAAATATCACTATATCCAATGATTTCTTCAAGCCCTAACCTTAAACCTCCATTTTCATGCTCTTTTCCTCTCAAATTCTTCATGGAAAGCAACACAAACCCCATAAATCCTTTCTCCCTTCATAAAACCTTCATCCTAGCATCAAAACCTAATATACAAGACTCATTCCTCTGAGACACAGATATTACAATAGGAGGAATGAGTCAAAATTTGATTTAAAACTTCAAAAACCTTTAAATCTGCAAGTTTAGACTAACCCCTATAAGTTAGCAATAAAATGAGTTTTATTCAATGAAATTCCTCCCAAATGGATTCAAAAGAGAGATAAAATAGTCCTCCACAAGTTCTAAGCAATTTTAAAGCATGGTATAGTAGTATGGGTTCGTATAGATCTGTGATTGACAAGGAAACATAGAAAAATTTATGAAAATAGGGGATATTCTTGTTATTATTGCTTCAAAATTCTCCAACCAGCCATTACATCAATGGAATTCACATATTGAAATTTTCCCCATCATGAACAACCAAATCAACAACTTCCCACTAATTTTCAAACTCCCTATGACCGTTGGGGTTAAAAAATTACTCTTTTTGCATATTTTGTTGACAACATTTTTGCTCTTTTTGTATTACTTTGCAAATTGACTCTCCTATTCACCTAGAACATTACAAATGGTCTATTTAGACCTTATTTAACCCAAAAACATGACCTCACACTAGAAGAATGACAATTTACCTACCTTGACCACTTTTTTCAACATTGACAACTTCTTGACATGATTTGCATCATTTACAATATGGACCAAAAAGACACCAAAGTTTCCCAATTACATAAAAATGGTCTCATTGACCTTATTTAGACTCAAACTTTCAAAACTACCTTGACCCAATCAACCTAGAATCAAATCTTCATAAAACCACTAAAGAAAATTCATTGAAAGGATTGGTGCTCTTGCACCATACATGCCACCTAAAGAGGTTTCCAAGCCTCTTGGAAACTGATCTTCCACTGTTCCTCCTTTGAAAACTTTATTTCTTTCACTTGCAAAAGACACCTTGACTGGTAAGTTCAGGAAACCTTCTTTTTTATTACCATTCTTAAGTTCATGGCATTTTTGATATGGCTTCTCTTGCTTTGTTGCACTTCTTCTGATCTCTTTTCCATTTGTGACTGATATAGGACCTGCATCAACTGCCATCTACCTTGTCAATATAACATTCCTACCTTCATGACTCTGCCCTAGCTTTTCTACTTGTCTCACTCTTTCCTTTGCCTTGAATTTAGGAATCAAACTCACTATCCTCAAAGCCCTTTCACTTTCAGACCTATACATCATTGTATTATCAATCATTGGAGTCTTTTCTTTGCCAAGACTTGACTGTCCCTCAACCTTTGCAACCACTATAGGACACAACACTGCTCCAATCAGAATTCCATCATCTTGCCTCAACCCATCTTGCTTCATCATCAATAATTCATCCTTGACCTTCTCTAGGTCAATCTCCATTTTCTTCTCATTGTTTCTCCTTTCCAACTGTGCATTGCCCTTCAACATCTCTTTCCTATCTTCTGCAACTTTTTTCATGGTTGTCAACTAGTCATTCTTGACTTCTCCCATCTTCACATACACTTTATTACCCATCATGATCACCTTGGTTGTCTTGATATGCTCCTTGACTTCCTCTTGCATTGGAAGCAATGTAAATGAGTTCCCTTTATGTTCAATATGATATGTATTGTCCCTTCCATCATGAATAGCATGTTTGTCAAATTTCCATGGCCTTCCAAGCAACAAATGGAAAAATTGCATTGGTAAAACATCACAAAGTACCCTATCCCTGTACCCTCCAATCTGAAATTCAACTAAAGCTTTTCCATTGACTAGAAGTGATTGATCATCATTTAACCATGACACCTTATAAGGTGTTTGATGAGGAACTTTTACTAAACTGATGGAGACCCCAGGAGACTCAATCTTAATCTAATTGAAAATTTTCTTTTAGGAGGCATCTAACAATATTAGGTTGACCATATAAAGTAATTCAACTAATTCTCCATTTACAACAACCAATAAAAACACAAATTCCCAAATTGCACCCTTCAACTCTAGTAGTACTAGGAACCCAGTTTTTAGGCCTTAACCCAAAAAATTTCCACAGAACTTAACTAACTCCTGGGTGATATAGATACCCATTTTTGAGACACATGACATATCAAAAGAGTGCACAAGACTCCTTCTGAACAATTCCTCCAAAATGATTTTTCTCACTATTTTGAAGCCCTAATTAGCCCTTTTTTTTAAACGAACCCCTCTAAGTTTTCATTCTCAACCCAAACTAACTTAAAATAGTCTTAAGTTATGTTTCAAAATAGAGGATTCACAAGGTCTTAGGACCTCAAAGGCTTATTTTAGTATCTTACTCAAAACCCTCACTTTTACTTGCACAAAACAAGGGTTTCACTAAAAAGCCATACTCCCAACCTTGCCATAAAAAATTACTGGTTGAAACATCTTTTAATATCTTTGCACAAACATAATAAACACCCTCCAGGTCATTAGCTTCATTAATTTTCAAAATCACTACTTGGGTTCCTCACTTTCATTGTGGAAAGCATCACTGCAAATCCCTAGTTTCACTTCATTGATAACTAAACTTCCTTTCTCGCCTTCCAAAGCATTGCACATCTACTCTACCATATTACACACCAATCCACCGAGTTATAGTGCAAGAACAGTGGGTGGATTGGTGAGATTCATTACAATGTAGGCTCCAAAACCCTTAACTATGAAATAGGCAGTCACTATGTTCTTTAAGGCTCCTTCTACAGAATGGTGTATTAACCTTCCAAAAATAGAAACAATGAAGTGTCAGTACATCACTTTGAAAACCTTGAAGGAATTTAATTCATACCACACTTTTACAGGTCTGTACAAAACCAAACTCAGAGGAAAATATGGAAAAACACAGTTTTGGCGTAGAACATAGCATATATTATTAAATCAAAACCTCCATTAACCCTTCCTTTAGGTTTACAAAGTGTTCTTATACAATTTCCTACTCCAACCACCGAACAACTGCCTTGCAACTAATTTTTAAACTCCAATAACCATTGGAAGACTAATTACCACCTTTACACAATTTATCACCATTACAAGTATATTGAATACTTTGTGCAATGGTTGCAACTTATAACCCCTAGAAATCACTCATATGGCTCTAAAAAGCCTTATTACATTGTAAAAGCCCCAACCTTGTATATTCACCTTATAAATATAAGAATTTGCTCTCAAAGGCTTACAAGGCAACCTTAATGGCAATTTTACACCTTATGTCCACAAAACCTAAAAACTCAACTAAGAACATGTCAATTGGTCTTGTTTAGACCTTATTAGCAACATAAGACCTCAAAACACTAATTCTTACCACTTTAATACACTGTGTTTTCAAATGATCACAATTAAGGGGTGAGGTGTAGGTGCTCTTGCACCATACACCTCCCCTAGAAAAACATTCATGCCCCATGAATTGAGGCAGATACCAGCACCTCCATGTTGGAGGAAGACTCCTATGATGCCTAGGCCACTACCCCTGACTGATCTCTTGTATTCCATACTGGTTTACACCTATATTCTGCCCTGCACCCATGTTTTGTGCTTTTAATGGTATAGTAGGACCTGTCAAAGGCATGTTACCTGTTGTCTTCTATCTCCCTGTTGCCTTCCAACCATCTCCATCAAGTACCATGACCCTGTGCTGCTCTCCATGCTTTATTCTCTATGCATCGGTCCTCACAACTATCATTTCACCTCTGTCAAATTCAACAAGTATTGTGCTCATTCCTTGAAACTATGTCAGACCTGTACTTCCTATACCCAATGTTTTGGTATTGCTACAGACCTCTGACTTCCCGTTTACTTGATCCACTTCACCTTGAAGCATGAATTTAGACTTCTAACTTACTGTCCTTGCTCATACAGTCCTCTTCATGACTGAGTTATCAGACTTTAGAGTCTTTGCAAGATTTTACTGCCTTTCCTTTCCAAAAGACAGAATAGGGCAGACCACTGTCCCAATAAAAATCTTCTCCCTTTGCTTAATCTCTCCTTACTGTGATATAAACAACTTATCACCTTCCTTGCTCAGATTAGTCTTTCCCATAACCTTCACATCAATTTGCTTTTCCTTTAGAGCACCATCCTCCTTAGATTCCTTTTATTCACCATCATTCAACACCACTATCTTAGCAACATTTAGAGGTGTATGCCTTAATGTCTCAACCCCATAACCCTACTCCACATTAGAAAATAGATTGTTCTTATTTTCCTTAGGCCTGAGAGGCTTTTTTTTTCCAAGAATCACTACCTTATATTTTCCTTTGTCCTTCTCTTTTCCCTGCAAAGGAGTTAACTTGAAACTTTGACCATCCTTCCAAATGGTGTAGGTGTTTTCCAAACCATCATACATAGACTTCCTATCAAATTTCCATGGCCTCCCCAAGAGTAGATGGAAACAATCCATTGGAAAAATATCACATAGGATTCTATCCTTGTACTCCCCAATCTGGAAATCCACATAGGCTTGCTCATTTACTATTATACTTTGGCTATCATTGACCCAAGAAAATTTATAGGGTGCAACATGAGGAATCCTCTCTAGACTTAACTTATCCACCATCTCCCTAGACACTATATTATCTTGAGAACCAAAATCAATTACAACTTAACATACCTTCCCTTTGCTTTTGCATACTGTTCTAAAGAGACTCCTCCTTTGGCTCAGATCTTCTTCTTTTTTTCCTTGCAACAAGGTCCTTCTTATCATGAGTGCTTCTCCTATTTCTAGATCTACAGATCTGCTTGGTGAAATCACACTCTCTTCTTCATCTCCTTGCACATAATGAACTCTTTTATCACCTTTATTTTCATTTCCACTTGCAGCAGTACTAAACCTTTTAGGACACTTGAATGATGGGTGTCCAAACTCATTACACCTATAGCATCTCCCTGAGAACTCACCATAATCTCTTCTTTGTCTAAAATTGGTTCTTCCTCCTCTCCATCCTCCTGTTGCTTTAGGAACTTGGTCCTTGTTCTTATCAGCTTCTTCATGATCTTCTTTAGGTTGCCTTGATGTTGAACTTTTACCTCTACCCCTAGATGTACTACCTCTTCCTCTTGCTACCTTCTCTTGTCTTCTCTTCAGTTTCTCTTCTGCTCTCATGGCTATCTGGAAACATTGTTCAACTGATTTGGCTGCCAAAATGTTGATCTCATCTTGGATTTTGTACCTCAAACCATTCAAATACCTAGCAACCATTTCATCCTCATCTTCTTCATGCTTAGTCCTTATGATTAATTTATAAAATTCTTTAGTATATGATTGCACATCCAAATATTTTTGTCTAATATTTTGCAATTTCTTAAGCAACTAAACATTGTAATTAGCAGGAAGAAATTTACCTTTCATTTTAGCCTTCATCCTTTCCCATGAAATGATCTTGCTCTTTCCTTGTCTCTCCCTTTCCTCCTGCACAAAATTACACCATACCAAGGCATGTCCCTTCAATCTTGTTTTGGCTTTCTTCACCGTAAGTCCTTCATCAACATCTTCACTATCAAAGTAGTTTTCCATAGCCCCAATCCAATCCAAGAGCTCTTCACTATCAAGTTTGCCTCCATACATAGGAACATCTATTTTTCCATGTCCCTCCTTCTTCACAGCCTTCAAAATCTTTATTTTTCTTGCATCATCAAGGTCCATCTCCTCTTCTTCACCAAGAGCTTCTTCTTCCTCTTCAATTTCACTTACATCCTCTTCCACTCTATGCTTTTCCTTCCAAGCAGCCATCTCTCTTTTTAAGGCTTCTATCTCCCTGTCATGAGTGTCAATTTTCCTTGCAACTACACTTCCTTTGGGTGGAATTTTCACAATCCTATCTCTTCACCAACCTACAAAACCAATCAAACAACAACATGAGATCTATTCCCTTGCTCTAATACCACTATGATGCAGACCCCAGGAGACTCATTCTTAATCTAATTGACAATTTTCTTTTAGGAGGCATCTAACAAGATTAGGTTGACCATATAAATAAATTCAACTAATCCTCCATTTACAACAACCAATAAAAACACAAATTCCTAAATTGCACCCTTCAACTCTAGTAGTACTGGGAACCTAGTTTTCAGGCCTTAACCCAAAAAAATTCCATAGAACTTAACTAACTCCTAGGTGATCTAGATACCCATTTTTGAGACACATGACATATTAAAAGAGTGCACAAGACTCCTTCAGAATAATTCCTCCAAAATGACTTTTCTCACTATTTTGAAGCCCTAATTAGCCCTTTTTTTCAAACAAACCCCTTTAAGTTTTCATTCCCAACCCAAACTAACTTAAAATAGTCTTAAGTTATGTTTCAAAATAGAGGATTCACAAGGTCTTAGGACCTCAAAGGCTTATTTTAGTATCTTACTCAAAACCCTCACTTTTACTTGCACAAAACAAGGGTTTCATTAAAAAGCCATACTCCCAACCTTGCCATAACAAATTACTGGTTCAAAAATATTTTAATATCTCCGTACAAACATAATAAACACCCTTCAGGTCATTAGCTTCATTAGTTTCCAAAATCACTACTTGGGTTCCTCACTTTCATTCTGGAAAGCATCACTGCCCAACCCTAGTTTTACTCCATTGATAACTAAACTGCCTTTCTAGCCTTCCAAAGCATTTTACATCTACTCTACCATATTACACACCAATCCACTAAGTTAGAGTGCAAGAAAAGTGGGTGGATTGGTGAGATTCATTACAATGTAGGCTCCAAAAACCCTTAACTGTGAAATAGGCAGTCATTGTGTTCTTTAAGGCTCCTTCTACAAAATGGTGTATTAACCTTCCAAAAATAGAAACAATGAAGTGTCAGTACATCACTTTGAAAACCTTGAAGGAATTTAATTCATACCACACTTTTACGAGTCTGTACAAAACCAAACTTAGAGGAAAATCTAGAAAAACACAGTTTTGGCATAGAATAGAGTATATATTATTAAATCAAAACCTCCATTAACCCTTCCTTCGGGTTTACAAAGTGTTCTTATACAATTTCCTACTTCAACCACTAAACAACTACCTTGCAACTAATTTTTAAACTCCAATAACCATTGGAAGACTAATTACCCCCTTTGCACAATTTATCACTATTACAAGTATATTGAATACTTTGTGCAATGGGTTCAACTTATAACCCCTAGAAATCACTCAAATGGCTCTAAAAAGCCTTATT
This sequence comes from Sequoia sempervirens, assembly GCA_007258455.2. NCBI lineage: Eukaryota > Viridiplantae > Streptophyta > Pinopsida > Cupressales > Cupressaceae > Sequoia > Sequoia sempervirens. The sequence goes on along the minus strand of VDFB02075321.1, from coordinate 337,236,154 downwards.
ACATTGTCAAATCCCCAACCTTGCATATTCACCTTATAAATCTAAGAATTTTCTCTCAAAGGCTTACAAGACAACCTTAATGGCAATTTTACACCTTATGTCCACAAAACCTAAAAACTCAACTAAGAACATGTCAATTGGTCTTGTTTAGACCTTATTAGCAACATAAGACCTCAAAACACTAATTCTTACCACTTGACTACACTATGTGTTTTCAAATGATCACAATTAAGGGGTGAGGTGTAGGTGCTCTTGCACCACAAACTAAACTTATCTACCATTTCTCTTGACACTATATTATCAGTGGAGCCTGAATCTATCACTAACTTGCATACTTTACCTTTGCTCTTGTAGGTGGTCTTGAAAATATTTCTCCTTTGCAATGGTTCTTTCTCCTTGGAGGCCTTCAAGAGTTGTCTTTGCAACATCAAACTCTCACCAACTTTAGGAACACAATTGTGACTTGATGAATTGACACTTTCCTCTTCATCTTCTTGCACAATTTGAACCCTCTTTTCACCTCTTCTCTCACTCCCACTTGAAGTTGCACCAAAATTTTTAGGACACTTAAAAGATGGATGACCAAACTCACCACAATTGTAACACCTTCCTATAAACACATTAGAACCTCTTTATTGATCTACATTTCTACCCCTAAAACTTGTTCTTCCATCCACCTCTAGATTCAACCACTTGTTATTTTCCTTTACTAGCATCTTGTTGTTCTTTATTGGATTGTTTTGGTGTGGAAAAAGTTCCTCTCCCTCTAGAAGTACTACCTCTTCCTCTTCTTTCATTCTCTTGTCTCCTCTTCACTTTCTCTTCTGCCCTTATAGCCATTTGAAAACATTCTTCTATTATTTTTGGTGTCATCAAACTTATTTCATCTTGTATATTATACCTTAGACTATTAAGATACCTTTCCATTCTTTCTTCCTTGTCTTCCTCATGCTTTGTCCTTATACTTAACCTATAGAACTCCTCGGTGTATGCTTGCACATCTAAGTCCTTTTGCCTAATATTTTGAAGTTTTTTAAGAAATTGAACATTGTAATCATTATGAATGAACTTAACTTTTATTTTTGCCTTCATTCTCTCCCAAGAAGTGATCTTGGTCTTCCCGTTTTTTTCCTTTCATCTTGCACAAAGTTCCACCATAGCAAAGCATGTCCTTTTAACTTGGTTTTTTCCTTCTTCACCTTGTGCACTTCATCTACCTCTTCACTTTCAAAGTAATTCTCCATGGCTCCTATCCAATCCAAAAGCTCTTCACCATCTAGTTTACCCCCATACATAGGAAAATCCATTTTTCCATGTCCATCACCTTTCACAGCCTTCAAAAGCTTCAACATCCTCAAATCCTCTGGATCCAACTCTTCCTCTTCAAAATCACTTTCATCCATATCAACCCTAGCTTTAGACTTCAATGCAGCCATCTCCTTTTTCAAGGCTTCTAATTCTCTAGCCCGCTGATCAATCTTCTTAACAATGGTGCTTCCTTTAGGAGGCTTTTGATTCCTCCAACTACACCTTTTTCCTTGCACAATCTTTCAACCTTCTTCTTTGCAACATTCAACCTATCACCTTCAAAGATATAATAACTATGCTCTGATACCATCTAATATAAATCAAGGAGGATTCTAAACCAATCAACCCTAAACCAATTGGATTCAATAGGGTTTTGAAACTCCAAACCCTCACAAAGGCTATTCTCCACACAAACACTCTTCCTTGCTAGTAGGTCTGTAGACCTATAAACTTGAATCTAAATCACTCAAAACCCTCTCAACTAACCAAATTCTTATGTTTTCAAACACCCATCAAAACACCCTTAAACATATCTCTATATCTCATGCAACTCTTTTAGAACATCAACTTGAAATTATGCCTTCTATGCTGACCTAGGCCAGTTTTACAAAGAGCCACCTCCCTAATCTTGCAAAAAACCCAAGAAACCAATGGGGAAGCACTCACCAGCCTCCAAAACCACCAAATCCACCATTTTTTGGTAGAGACACACCTTCCTAGATGCCTATTCAAGAAACCCTTATTTCAAGCTATTCATACGAGGGTTTATTGAAAAACTATATCACAAATCTTCCTAGACCTTGGAACTAGTTCAAAAACCCTTATTTAAGCTATACATGCTCAATAGCTCAAGAAATATCACTTTATCCAATGATTTCTTCAAACCCTAACCTCAAACCTCTATTTTCATGCTCTTTTCCTCTCAAATTCTTTAGGGATAGCAATACAAACCCCATAAATCCTTTCCCCCTTCACAAAAAATTCATCCTAGCATCAAAACATAACCTACAAGACTCATTCCTCTGATCCACAGAGATTACAATAGGAGGAATGAGTTAGAATTCCATTTAAAACTTCAAAAATGCTTAAATTTTCAAGTTCATACCGACCCCTGTAAGTTAGCAATAAAATGAGTTTTATTCAATGAAATTCCTTCCAAATGGATTCAAAAGAGAGATAAAATAGTCATCCACAAGTTATAAACAATTTTAAAGCATGGTACAATAGTACAAGTCCGTACAGACCTGTGATTGACAAGAAAACACAGATAATTTTATGAAAACAGGGGAAATTCTTGTTATTATTGCTTCAAAATTCTCCAACCAGCCATTACATCAATGGAATTCACATATATAAACCTCATCCATCATGACCCAACTGACTTATAAACTTCTAACTGATTTTCAAACTCCCCATGACCATTGGGGTTCAAAAATTGCTCTTTTTGCATATTTTGTTGACAACATTTTTGCTCTTTTTGCATTACTTTGCAAATTGACTCTCCTATGCACCTAGAACATTACAAATGATCTTTTTAGACCTTATTGAACCCAAAAACATGACCTCACACTAGAAGAATTAAATTTTACCTACCTTGACCACTTTTGTCAACATTGATAACTTCTTGACATGATTTGCATCATTTACAATATAAACCAAAAAGACACCAAAGTTTGCCAATTACATAAAAATGGTCTCATTGACATTATTTAGACTCAAAATATTAAAATTATCTAGACCCAAACAACCTAGACTCAACTCTTCATAAAGCCACTAAAGCAAATTAATTGAAAGGATTGGTGCTCCTACACCATACATGCCACCTAAAAAGGTTTCCAAGCCTCTTGTAAACTGATCTTCCACTGTTCATCCTTTAAAAAAATCATTTCCTTGACCTGTAAAAGACACCTTGATTGGTAAGTTTAGGAAACCTTCCTTTTGCTTACCATTCTTAAGTTCATGTCCAATTTGATATGGCTTCTCTTGCTTTGTTGCACATCTTCTGACCTCTTTTCCATTTGTGACTAATATACGACTTGCATCAACTGCCATTTGCCTTGTCAATATAGCATTCCTACCTTCATGAATCTACCCTAGCTTTTCTACTCATCTCACTCTTTCCTTTGACTTGAATTTAGGCATCGAATTCACTGTCCTCAAAGCCCTTTCACTTTCAGACCTATACATCATTGTATTATCAATCCTTAGAGTATTTTCTCTGCCAAGACTTGACTATCCCTCAACCTTTGCAACCACTATAGAAAAAAACACCGCTCCAATCAGAATTCCATCATCTTTCCTCAACCCATCTTGCTTCATCACCAATAATTCATCCTTGATCTTCTTTACGTCAATCTCCATCTTCTCATTGTTTCTCCATCTGTAGGTGAAGAAGGACTGGAATTGGATCAAAAGAGAAATTTTGCAAAGTTGGCAAAGTTGTCATCAAAGTTATCAAGCCATGAAAACTCACCTACAAAATTTATTTCTAGCTTTCTGATAGTGGAATCTAGAGAAATTAGGAGCTAAGATCTAGGATTAGAGGACTGTGAAAGCAGGTTTTGGACCCCTATCTAGAGACCCATTCACCCTAGGGAAAATATGTCCTTCAACAGTGTTCATAACCCACTTTTGGAGCCAAGTACATATCATTTTTCCCTTCTCATATTTCCTTGAAAGTTACTATTTCTATTTATGATATCCTAATACTCAAAATTTCAAGTTTTACATCATACAATTGAGTTCATTACATTTTTTTTTATCTCCCCAAAGTGCATTTTAGTCATTTTTGTAATAAGGAAACAACAAACCCCCATCCTCATAGAGTTGACTCACCTCAAGGTTGAAAGTCAATTCTATCCTTGGGAGATCTCTTTTTCTAATGAAACTAGGAAAAGTGAGGGTGTACTAGGGTGTCATTTCATTTTGTTGAACCTCATCCCCTTACACACATTTCACCCTACTTACTTTTTTCTATTGTTTCAAATACAATATTGGAGAGAAGTGAAGGAAAAGGAGTGCTATCATGGGAAAGTCTAAAATACTAATAGGTAAGACAAATCAAGAGTTTGGGGAATTGGGAACTAAGATAAAGGGTACCAAGGTAAGCAGAGATATAAAATCCTTTAGAAGGAAAATGATTAGAAAATTAGGGAAGTTTGGATTGGAGGAAATGCATGATGAATCCTAAAATCCTACCCAAGAATAGAAAGTGGCCCAAACACTTAAAATTGAATTAAGAGAAAAGGGAACATTACAAATTCACTCTCAAAATTTCTTATCCTCAACAATTTGTAGATTTAGATTCTCATGGACTTTTATTATTCCCAAGGGGTATCCTTTGTTGGTATGTTCTTCCACTTAACTAAATACTTGGTGATGAATCTATTTCTTGAATTCTTCAATCTTGTGACATTAATGGCATCAATGCGAATTTGATTAGTGGTTTTATAGTAGCAATATCCAAGGTGCAACTATTTTTTTCATGCTACTTGTTGACTTGTGGTATATTTTCCCAGTCTCATCCTTCCACATATTCACTACCTTTACCTATCCACCTATTTTTGTGTGATTACTAGTACTAAAAGTGTTTTTTTACTCATTAAGTTAAAAAAAATTATATAATAAAGAGCTTATAAATATACTATCCTTTTCATTCATAATATTTTGAAGAAAAACATGTAGACTAAACTCCTTTCTAATAAAAAAATCTACCTCATCAAGAATACTTGTGATCAGGTCCATGTAGAAAATTTCCCATTATGATCATAAATAGATAATGGCAGTAGTAAACCTAGAGGAAGGACATGTTTTACTATGTTCTATTGGTAAGTAGAGTACTCCTTGAAGTGTTTGAAATCATCCTTCTTAAAACCTTTCTATGGGAGTCTTTCTCTCTTATTTTACTATAACTCTTGCAAGATCTAGAGTGTCCCACTGTGGGTACATAATACAAGGGTTTTAAAATATTATATTTAATCTTAAAATTAGTCACTAAAAGGATTGTATTATTAAAACATTGATACCATTTGATAATAGATATATATCATCCTTCATTTTCATCTAAGACATCAATAGAAATTGCATACTTGACATATGTTGTCATGATAGAAACCTTCCAACTACCATAAATGATAAAAATAGAACAAGGAGTGGGAATTTTATAAAAGGAATAAATAAATAAAATATTTTTCTCATCATATATTCTATATTAAAATCATAAGTGTTGATCATGAAAGCTTATGCTTCTTCGAACAACCTTATGGGAAATCCAGTAGATGGAGAACCATTTTGTTCTACTAAATAATCTCTGGGATTTTAGAAGCCTACTCTTTGTTCTTGGTTTTGGGAAAATGGGAAGAAAGAATGTGAAAACTAAAACTATCTAAGGTGATGCACCAGAAAGATTTTGGAACATTTCAAAACCCCTATTGGGATATCAACCCTGATAAAGTAAACACAATGCCGCATACTCTTCATTGTTGAGAGGAAAATGAACTACTAAATTTTATGCAAACACAAAGCAAACATTTGGATCCTCTCACAGGAAGCACCCACTAAGGTTCGACAGAAAGATGATATACCAAAGAATAATTATTTAATACTTCAAATCTTTTATAGAGATGTCTTCACTTAATAGTATAGAAATAAACGTAACACATATTTTGTAGAAACTTCAAAATAGTGTAAAACATGATTCAAATTGCTACATATTTAGGTTAGATATCACAAAATCTGAACAACCAAAGAATTCTCAATCATCAAGATCATGTCCAAAATATATATGACATAGAGCATAAGCTATATATAAGCAAAGAACACAACATATGATAAAGGCCAAATAAGCACAATTCAATATGTTTCTCTTTTCTATTACTTAAGTTCAAGAAAATTCTACAAAATGAAAAGGTTAGATGCTAAGAACAAACACTATCTCTAAGATTAATAAAAAAATTTGATTACAAGATATAATAGACAATCCTGTAAACAATATTCCACCCTAGGAGAGGCTCAAAAATTCCCTTTTATAGAGCAAGGGAAGCAAACAAGCATAAAGATCTCTGCACCACCACAAACACTAGAGATAAAACCTAAATGGTGGCATTAAATTCACCACCTCAAAAATCCATTCTAAAATTGAATTGATGTTAGATAAATCTACAAGGTAATAAAGTTTGAGTTGCTAAACATTGATTGAAACAAAACTCAAACCACCCGAGTTGGTTCCTTTCATTAAAAATATGTGAAAACTGTTGAGCTAGAACCTAGCTTGATTGAAAAAGACCTTTTTTGAAAGTAATGTGATGCCATAAAAACCTTTCTTGACACAAATTAGATTGCTTGCAAAACACTGGGTAGATGATGACTAGAAGAAGATGGCATTTGTGATCTGTCGGGGAATGCCTTGTATTCTTTAATATTCACTTGCTAACATGATGCTCCAAAAATCTTTGTAGTCACCCTAAATTTGACATCACTTCATCTTAATTAATTAAATATATTTATTTAATTAATTTACCCATTCTCCCTCTTTAATTAATTAAATATATTTATTTAATTAATCAATCCATTTTCCTCATATAATTAATTAAATATTTTATTTAATTAATTATATCACTTTTAAAAGTATAGCTCTTCTAACCAATTAAATATTCCTCATTATTTAATTGATCCCATCAAATCCCCTTTTTCCTCTAAAATCCAATTATGTTAATTAATCCTTGATTAATTAACCTACTAACCCTTATTATTCGATTCTCCAACTATTAACTCCACCTAAGTTAATAAACCCATGGTTTATTAACTCTACCCATCCTATTAAGCTAATTAATCATTAATTAGACACCCTAAGCTCCATCATTACCATTATTTTCTAATTTTAAATTCACCCTCAACCCCTAATCTTGTCTCATTAATGCCACAAATCTCACTTACCTCCACTATCTTACACCTAGCCTCCAAAAATAAACGAGGTCTCATTCCAAGGTGTGCTCACACATGTGTGAGCACACCTCATATCCTCTCTCACACTCAATTGAAATACTCATCGTAATGATAATTAGCCACATCTCTTGATCATTTGATCATCTTGAATTGTGCTAATATTATGTTGGTGCAATTGTGAGCAATCCACATTCCAACTTAGAGAAAATCCAAAAAGATTAGGTTGCAATCTTAGAGCTCAATCAAGGAGGGACATCAAAGGTATAATTGTGTTTTGTGCTTTTATGTTCATTTCTTCATATTTTTATGCTTTGGGTGATAATTCCTAATGCCTCCACATTTGGCACGCCTGGTGTGACCCACGTCCCGTCTAATATTTTAGTCAAAGTTGTGTTATTTTGAATATTTGTAGGTTTAGAAACTATTAAACTATTCCTTCATCATGACTTTCGACACCTCCATCGCGACCTATGGTGTGTTCGCTTTAGTTTGTGCACCTGTGAACAATCTTGTGGTGCTTACACAGTGACTCATGCAACCTAAGTTCTTGATTTCAATGCCCACATCCTCATCTCTTTGTCTAACCATTTTTCTAATAAGTCTTTGGTTGTTGCAGGGCTCCTTTAGCATTTAGGGTTGTGTTTGGCTCTTTATTAGATTTGTAAGCTTACTATAGTTGTTATCATTAACTACTATTTATATTCTTCTTTTTATTTTGCTACAATCACAACTATTAGAATAAAAGGAAAATACAAAAAATAACAACAATCTAAAAGTAACTTAAAACCTACCTAGGTTAAACAAGATCTCTAGACATCACCTCATATTTCATTTTGGGTTCTTAAAATTTAAATGATACTTTGTAGGAAGATTTGAGAGGGGAAAAATGGTGTGCACCTAGCATAAAAAGTGGGTTCTAAGCTTCATAGCAGGATTGGTTTTCCCTAGGTGAATGGGTCCTAGTGTAGGGGTCCAAAATATGATTTTGTAGTCTTCAGATTCTGAATCTAATCTTCTAATTTCTCCAAGCTTGACTATTGAAAAGTAAAAAAAAAAATTGTAGGTGAGTTTCCATGTCTTGGAAATAATGTTGACAACTTTGACAACTTTGAAAAATTTCTCCTTTAATCAACTTCTAGTCCTTCACCTATAAATCTATACATACAAAGAGGGGAAAAAAATGTTTGTTTTTGGGTGAATGGGGGTTTTCCTTAGTCAAACCTCATGTTGGTAATTAAACCTTGATAATGAAATGATGATAAATGGAAGGAATTGATGATTGAACAAAGATTTGTCACAACTCGCCAAACCCTTAATGGCTTCCCTTAGAGGACTGAAGTCTAAGTCATCTCTCTAAGGCTTGGATCTTACAAGCTGGCATTTGAAACTTGAATTTGAATCATTAAAATTCCACCAAAAACATATTAAAAATTGGGTGCTAATACTTAAAAGGGACCTAAATCTAGGACACATAATTTCTAAGGTGTTTAAATTAATGTTGGAAATTGTTTAGTATAGGTTTCCCTTTCAGAAAATGAGAATAATAAGGCTTTGGAATACATAATTTAGTCAATTAGAGGCTTAATTAAGTCCAATTAATCAAGGGGATGCAAACATACTATAAAATTGTAAAGGTATACAATTTTCTACACTATAATACATAAGATGCTTATCAATTTATGTCTCAATCCATAAGATAAATGCACATGTCATAAAATTATGTAATCCTATGTCTCACCTTAGTCTATACAGCCAAGAGGTTCTTATTGTAATTTTAATTGATTATCATTGTATATTTGCATAATTTGATATATAAATGAAAGGAAGTTGGGTGAGTAGAAACAACTTCCTACACTAATCTAAGTAGGGGAGAGTTACACAAAATTCTTTTAACATCTTATTTAGTTACGGAAATAGAAACATATATAGAGAACAGAAGGTAAAAATAACAAGAACACATAAAACAAACAACACCAGATATACGTGGGGAAAAACCTTTCGGGTAAAAACCCCCACCCTCTAAAATCATAGTACTACTATATTATGCAGCCCCAAGTACAAAGCTTCTTTAACAAGTGTTTCAAAACAAACACATATTTTAGAGTGAATCTAGCAACACTTCATTACTTGCAAACAAACTATGCATTCTACATGGCAAGGCATCTAATATATAGAGAGATGCAAGCAAGAAGAAGCATATAGAAGAGGATGTGTGTCCAAAACTACATCACACAATATTCCATGCCATAAAATGCATTTGGACACATGTAACATATTCTCTTACACCCCTTGTAGTTTTCATAACATGCAAATATTCCTTCCTCAAGATTGGGTGCCCGAAATATGCTAAAAATAGGTTATCACAAATGTCTTACACATCTTAAAGCTGTCATATAATCTATCATAATTGATAATACTTACAACTATAAGATAATCTATCATAACCAACCAAGAATACTTGATTCTCTTACAACCTGTCATAACCAAACTTGGGTGCCAACTTTCTCCATGCAAAAAGATACCTTATGATGCATCATAGAATCTGTCATAAGCTATCATAACTTGTCATAGGTCCAAGATTCCAAAGTGGGATTCGTACCTCCACTTGGGATGTGATGTGTCATCCAATCACCTCCAATGGGGATTCCACCTAGCTAGTGGGTTCCAATTGATGACAAGACAATGTAGGTAATTAAATAATACATAGAAATATAATAATACATTAAAATAATCAATATTAGGACTCTAAGGTTGAGACATCTTAATCCAAAAATTCCCCCACTTTTCAAAAACCAGCCAAGAGTGATATGAAATCATCCACTCATGGCCCCAAGGCCAATGGAATTGAAACACCATCTAAAAAATTTTGTGCTTACTAACTTTTCAATAGTGCATCTGCAACATTCATCAAAGAGTCAAAATTTTCCAAGTTCACCTTTCCATCTTCTACCATATCACGAACATAATCTCTTAAGCAAAATGGCTTCCTTACAAGCATGAGTGGATTCTATATACTGTTCCTTTATCATGTACAATGTGTCTATAGCTTTTTGCTTACTTATTTAACTAATAACACCACTAAACATCATAAACATGTAACCACTGGTGGATCTTCTTGTAGTGTCGAAAAAAGGATCCTTTGACATTTTTCGCACTTGTTTGGGACCTCCTTGTAGATTTTGGTTTAATGTTGCCTTGATTTAGTGTTGTAATGTGGATAACACATTCACATTAGGTGTTGGGCCCTTGTGAACTAATGGAATTTAATGGTGCCTTGCAAAAGTGTTGTGAAGTGTTGTAACACACTTTCACACTTTTCTAGGGTTTTATCAATTAACTAAGCATAATAAACATTATAATTTTAATCATAATTAATCTTAATCTTACCTTATTTTGAGTGTTTTAAAGTGTTCTAACATACTTTCACATTCCTCTAGGTTTGTCATTAATGATTTGGCTTTCTTATACTTTAATTGGCCTTATTTTGCATCCACAAGCCTCATTTATTGCATCTTTTTGAGGATAATCTAGACACCAATCAATAATCAATCATAATTCAGGTGTTCCTATCTTATGTGGCCTATATTTAGTGTTTGGGACTCATTGTCCACCTTGGATGAATGATTCCCACCTAGATCTTTTTGGCTCCGATGTAGGTTTCACACATTTATAAACACTTTTTATTTTTGGTCCCATACATTATGTGTGATGGGACTCATTCACCGCCTTTGGCGAATGAGTCCCGTGTGACCAAAATTCAAATGAAAATCAAATTTTTGGTGGGATTTTATTCTCCTAGATCTGATGTCAGCTTTTAGTGTTGTAATTTCAAGAATTCTTGCATAACTAAGTATAAATACAAGGTTCTTTCTCTCATTTTCATCCCAAGAATTCAAGTATTCATTCAAGAGTCCATGAGAGAATTTGAGCATTCATAAGAGCATTCAAGTAATTTCAAGAGTAGATTATCAAGCATTTAAGAGCATTCTTCAAGTGTCTTCCATCATGTCAAAGATTATTTGCATCATGTTGTTTTAGAGCTAAAAATTGTGGTGTACAATTTATTTGATTCAAGCAAACATTTCATTCAAGATCTATCAACATCAAGCAAGAGTCCAAGTCTACATCCATTGGAGCCATCATTTACTTGTTTTCAACACTTAATTGAAAGGGTTTGGTGAGTTGCAACATCATTATTTGTTCATTCATCACTCTCTGCTCTATTTCATTCTATTTCAAGGGTTTAATTACCAACAATGGGTTTGACCAAGGAAAACTCCTATTCACTAACCCCACAACATTTTTCCCTTTCTTTGCATGTGATTTGTAGGTCTAGGTTGTAGATTTATCAAGGAGAAATATTGGAAAAGTTTTCAAAGCAATTCAAAGTTGTCAAAGTTTCCATAAAGCCTTGGAGAAGCTTAGAGAAGGTCTACAGGTTGAATTCTATAGTTTTTGACCTGGATCTAAATTATGAACAAAAAAGCATACTGAGAGCTACAGGATCTAGCTTTGGATTTCCATAAATCTAGAAGTGGACTAATTCACCGCTATTGGCAAATGAGTTCCACTATACCTGTATGTCAAGGATTTTTCAATATCTGAGTACCCATTTGTTTGAAACCTGTTCCAGCACACTTTACCCAAAACTAGACTGATTCACCCAGCTTGGTGTATGAGTCTCAGCCAACATAAATAATATATTTTTTAGAATTCTAGACCTCAACTCTTCCTTCTTCAGTTTCCTAGGTGTACATTTCTAGTTTCATAGTTTTCTATTACATTTTATTTGTATTTCTAGGTCATTTTGCATATCACATTATGTTTTCAAACATTTTATTTTCCAAGTTTATACTAGTTAGTGGTGAACCCCTCATTAGACATTATTCAATCCCTTGAACCTTCCCTTTGTTAGATTTCAATCTCCTTTGCATTGAAATCTCAAGGGTTTTTTCTTGAGTGAAGTGTTGAAAAGTGGTCTTTGGTCTTTCTCCTTCTAGGTCCAAAACCCTAGAAGCGAAAGAAAGCCCCCCCAATTTTTCTTCATTTCATTTTGGTGAACCTGCATATGAAGCATCATATTTCTAATTTTGAGTGCATATTTTTCACTACATTTTCTAGCATTTACAATTTAGTTTTTGAGTTTATGTTTGTTGTTTCTGCATTTTAGTTTTACTTTCTAGAATTTTAGTTATAAGAATTTCATTCTTGTTAGTTTACATTGCATTTTCTTTCACCCCACATTTAGTAGCCTTTGCGTGAGTGTTTGGTGTCCTATTTATAATACCTTAGTGAGAAGAAGTTTGAGACTCATGTGATCCCGCGATAGCACAATCGTTGTGGATCTAGGGTTATCTAGAGCTTCCACTCCTAGTATTGACACTAGTACACATGGCATCGATAACACCCTTAGAAACTCTTTTCCTTCAAATAACATGTAAGTTGAACCAAGTAATGATGATATCCTAGTACAAGAGAAAATAATTCAAATTCATGAGGACTTAGTAAACTTGCAACAACAAATAAGCCTTGAAAACATTTCAACAACTATATTTCCTACAATAGAAAACATTCATTGCATGCTTGAAAGTGAAGATGTCCTTGTCCTTGTGAAAACATAGTTCATATCTTTGGAAAACATCTTCCTTCAACTCCTAATGCTCCTATACCAACATACAATGTCACGATCCAAGGAGGAACTCAAATTCCTCCCCCCACAACCATAGCCTCAATCCCTACCTATACAACTCCCCAAGTCACAACAACAATGCAACTAGTTAGTAATGTGATTCATTCCCTGGGTATTCCTACTAGCATCCCTAGTTCCTATGTGGCATCGCAATTCATATCTCCATCACCACTTTCACTTCCATTTCATAACACAAGAAATGAACCTTTCATAACACAACTTTTTCAAACTATTTCATCCCTTCAAAAGAAAATTTCCACCATCAACCAAACCCAAAATGGTCCAGCTACATATTATGTCAAAAGTAGTCCATTGTCCTTAGAGATATTGTGAACATTGATTTCATAAGGTGTAGAGGTTCCTATATTTGAGAAGTATGGAGGGAAGGAAGATCCTTCTAACCATGTTAATTCCTACACTGCCTTATGTAGTGACTTTTCCTTGATGATAAACTTTTGGAAAACCTTTTTCTTAGGTCATTGAAAGATACTGCCTTGGAATGGTTTTTTCTTTATCGAACAATTCAATTCATAAACAAAAAGAGGATGAAAAGATAACTGATTTTATCTCACACTATCAATCATTTCATTCACAAATCGATGTCAAGGTTCTCGATCCACACCTTCAAAAGTGTATAGGAGTGAATTTGCACCTCTTATGCAAATTCCCCTTAAATTTCCTTTCTCCACTTTAGAAAACCAAGTTCGAAGGCTTAATTCCACCTAAGCTCACTGCTTTCATCACAATTGGCACTTGTTTTGAGTTTTGACAAAGGAGTTTTTATCGGGATGCTCGCATGATGCGTAGAAATCCGTGCAACATGCTTATGTCCCTAGCATATTCTTGTGGCTGAACCTGCAGAGGCATTACACTTCTCATTGGGAGTAAAGTTGTAATGCCCTCTTCGGCCAATTGACCTAAATATGGCCATTTTTCTTCATCTCCTCTTCAAATTCACTCCTTCAACAAGTATTTCATCCTCTAAGAATTTAGTTGAACTTCTTCACTTCATTCACAAGCTCACATTCATACTCTTTCACTCACTCCAAGGCTTTCAAGCACTCCATTGCAGCAACAACTTCACTCCATCACTTTGATAGAGCAAGTTTGGGGCAACACCATTGCAGCAGAGGCTCAAGTACTCTCATTTTCTCCCCCAAGCAGCCTTGAGTTCTCTTGGTGGAGGTGGTAAGCTTCCCTTTCCTCTCCTCTATCACTTGGTTGAGTAAGCACACTTATTGTTTTATAGTGTTTTTGGTGTTTTTCATTATAGTACTTTCTTTATCATATTCGCTTTCTTGGCTGTCTGTGGAGGTGGAAACACCTAAACAAGGGTTTGACTAAGGCAGACCCCTATACAACCACCTAACATTTTCCTCCTCTTTATGTGTAGGTGAATGTGCTTTCAAGGAGCTAGCTGGTGAATGAGTTTCTTTGTGAGATCCTTCTTGCCACCTTAACTCTTACATTTTTTCTTTATCACATTAGAGAGCATTTTGTTTACTTAATCATGTTATTTTGGCCATTTAATTGTAGTTAGTTGGGCTGTTAGTTTTTTTTCTTAGGTTTGACCTTGTCTCTGTAGTTTTCTAGTCGTATGGACGCCAGTGCACTTTAGAGACGCCAATACACCCCTCTGTTGTCTAATGGCTGCACTTTTGTCCTTAGGCAAAGAGCTTCTTGAGGTGCAGTGTTGAACTTGAAAACTGGCTCGCCTAGCCCCATTTTTCATTTTGGGTCTATAGAGTGGTTGAAGGACCTTATAGTACTCTTCATTCTCATCTTGCATATCCTAAAACTCTATTAAGTTGAGGTAAGTTAGGGCAGCCTTCTACATCTTGGCCTTTCATGACCTGGGCCCTTACATGTGGTGGTCCCCCTCTCTTACATTTTTGGTGAGCCTAATGTGAACCATTTTGGTTTTGTTTTGTGATACTGACAGTTCCTTTCCTCATACTCTAGGATTTTTGTAGGTGTGAGTGTTATGAGGTTGTTGCCTTACAACCCAACCTGCAACCCCTAGTTGGTGTAGTTGGAAGGTTTTGAAGGTGTTGCATAATGAAACCTTAATTGGGTCACTGCCTTATCCTTCAACCTTTAGGGACTCTGTGGAAGTATCGTCTAGTGTGTGTAATTTACTCCTTCCTAGATCAACCTATCCACTGTGTGGATAGTGGTACTACTATAACCTTTAAATAACAGGACCTATCAATAGGTTTTAACAGGGAACCGTCTCCTCTCTATATTCTTGTGCAGATCAATGGAAGCATCGTAGCAAGTAAAAATAATAATCGAGGAGATTATGCTAATCAACTTCTTACATAGAGATGGGTATGATGCACCTGTGAGTACCATCCACACAAATGATGGGCTTTCTATGCCCCCTATGGGTAGTATTGTCCTGTCGGTCCTGGTGGGACCAAAATCTGTGAACCTCTTTTTTGAAATTATCCCTGGGTCTGAGCTCTTTAGGGTAAAATTGAGTATCCCTTGGTTGGTGGCGATGAATGCAGTACCCTCAGTTGTGCATAAATTCTTAAAATTTATCCATGGGGTCTCCATACACATAATCCATGACACTATTTATAGACCATTGGTTGCTCATGGTAGCTAATCCTTGGACTACTCTTGGCCTATGCCTATTGGTCCTCTCCCACCTAGGATGAACCTTCTACACCAAACATATTAGAATTATAGGAAAGGGTGCCTAAGGCCAAAAGTGAGGTACCGTCCCTTGCCTTATGTTGTTTCACATAGGGCTTCCTTAAAGGCTGACAATGATGCCACTAAGGCACGAAGGAAGGAAGAAGATAAGTGGTCTTGCGATCCTCCTTCTTCCTCTTCCACTAGTCAGTCTGATGCTTCTTCTCTCTCTCCTATGGTACCATAAAATTTTTCTCATCTGTAGGAGAATCCCATGGTGCCCACTTGGAAAAATCCTAAGCGTCTTGTATTCAAATTTCTTATTCTATTGATGGAGCCTAGACCCGTTTGTTATAACAGGAAGAAGGTCTCCTATGGAGAGTCCTCTTTGTCTCAACGTCCATGGCCTCCTATTGCTCTTGCTTCCAAGGTAGTGAATGGGAAGATGCTCATTGTTGAGGCTCTTGAGCCAACTCCCCCTGTTGCTTCTAAACCTGTTCCTCCTACTCTCATTCAGGAATCTGTTCCTTCACCAGAAATGGTTGTAGTGGATGTTGCATGGTTGAATAGGAGCCTTCTATTCCTTTGCAGCCTCTGGCCTCCATCTCAAAGAGTCATAGAAATTGCCTTATGTGTGAGTGCAAGCATCGACAAAAGGCTCTCTTGGCTAAGCAGGCTGCCTCACAAAGGAAGGAGGAAGAAACAACCGCCCCTGCTTCAGGGCCTCCTATAGTGTCTTCCTCTCCCTTTCCTTATGGTTCTCTTTAGTCTAGCTCTACACCACTTCCAACTTTTGCTATGAGTATGAATGCGCCTAACCCTAAGGGGGTACAGGTGTTCATTGATGCTTTGGTAAAGCTGCCATTGCTGATGTCCATTCTAGATATCCAACCTTTCTCAAAACCCATGGGTATGACTAATACCTCAGTTGTATCCATTGTGGTTCTTTCCTCCTCTTCCTTTGCACCTCTAGCCTCGTCTATGGGAAGTTCATCTCCTCTAACAAAGAAAAAGGTGGAGTGTGGTCCTTCTAGCAGAGGATGTAAGAGGAGCCTGCCTTCTCTACAAGGTGGACCTACATTGACTTGTTCTATCTTGGTGATGGAACCAGTGTTAGATTCCCTTGAGTTTGTCACCACTCCTGAGTCATTCAATGAGCCTAGCGATGAATCTCAGGTGTAGCTCACCCTATCCACTAAAGTTAGACATGATGCTCCTATAGGGTGCATGTTTAACTCTATGGATGAAGTCCCAACCTTTTCAGCAATCAGCTCAACAGAGAGGACCTTGAAGGGCCCTCTTCCCTATCCCTTGTTGCAGGAGGGCCAAATGCTCCTCCTCTTAACATCCCACCACTATAGGCTCATCCTCCTTCCCCCTATGATGATCTAGAGTGGGAAGTGGATGACCTATTGGTTGATTAGTGTTAGGAGGAGGCCTCTTCTTGATCTTTTGTGATGTGTTCCCCCATGATTGTGTTGTGTGTACCTGGATGACCCTTGTCACCCTCATTGGTGCTTGGATATAGGTGTGGTTTTTTCTATCATAAACCTTCTTTTCCATGTTTGTGCTTGATTTTCAAAAAATTGGGGACAATGCAAAGTGTTGGGGGCATTTAGGCTTCCCTTCCATGTTGACCCAATTTTTTATTTTTACTTTATTTTTCGTGCATTCTTCCTAATCTAGTTGGGGATTGATGATTTTTCCTTGCACCACAGTTACCTATTATTTATATGAGCTTGGATAGATCTGACTCCGATAAACGAGATCCCCCTGTGCCCTTTGTTTTTTTGTTTTCTCTCTTTTTATTTCTCTTTATCTTTGTCTCTTCCTTGCTTGAGTTGTCCCTCTCATGTGTGACAATGTCTTTCTTTAATATTCCAATTTTTAGAAAACGCATTCATTGCTAATGAATCTTCTCTCAGAAAATTTTGCAAACCTTTCTTCAGAATCACATTCTCAACTTGGAACCCTAATGGAACATGTTTCCTTCATCACAGGTTCATTAAGAAAGGACTTGAAAACCTTCCTCCAAAGTGGAACATCTTTGACCTTCCCCTCATGTGGGGGCATATTCCTCCTTTCAATTTCCTTGATGAAGTGAACATCTTTCAAAAGGATCCCTTGATGATAGATCGATTCAAGAGAAAATTTTCTTTCGAACTACACATTCCTTGAGTGGACCCCCTCTTCACATCAAGTCCCCAAGGGACCCCTTTTAATTTTTTCTAAACTATTGATGGTTTGCGCAACTATTTGATTACTTGCCTATGTGGCCACTTCTTGACTCTACAAATTCCACTTTCCTAGGTTTCCTCCATGCGAGAGATCTTGGGGGTGGCTCCCTTGCAAGTTTCCAGGCCTGTGGGGTGCTTTCTTGGGTTTCTTCCATGTGAGATCTTGGAGGTTACCTTACCTATAGAGATGCAGGTTTGTAGGGAGCTTCCTTGGGTATTCTTCATGCAAGAGATCTTGGAGAATACCTTCCCTACAGGTCTGCAGGTTTGTAGGGAATTTTCCTCACTTCCTCCATGTGAGAGATCTTGGGGGACACTTCTTGGGTATCCTCCATGTGAGATTTCTTGGGGGACATCTTCCTTGTAGGTCTGTGGGCTTGTAGGGTGCTTGCTTCATGGGGCTTCCTTCATGTGAGAATCTTGGGGGTTGCCTCCTTGTAGGCCCGCAGACCTATAAGATGCTTTCTTTCTTCAATTTTATAGTTCTGAGAAGATATGAAGTCCTTCGCTTGCCCTACACCTTTAGGTTTTTCAGATCATGGCCTACTTCCCCGACGGTTTAGGTATACATTTCTAACCTTACTCCTTCCTTGATCTACTTTACTGATCACTCATCAGCACTTGTGCTTGCTAAAGTGGGGGAAAAATGTATAGGAGTGAATTTGCACCCCTTATGCAAATTCCCATTTTTCCTTTCTCCACTTTAGAAAACCAAGTTCAGAGGCTTAATTCCACCTAAGCCTACTATTTTCCTCACACTTAGCCCACCTATTTTGAGTATCAGTAGAGGATTTTTTGTTGGGGACAATCGCGCAATGCACAGACGTCCGCGTGGCACGCTTATGTCCCTAGTACATTCATGTGGATGAACCTATAGAGGCATTACACTTCTCATTGGGAGTCAAGTTATAACGCCCTCTTCGGCCAACAGACCCAAATATGGCCATTTTTCTCATCTCCTCTTCAAATTCACTCCTTCAACAAGCATTTCATCCTCTAAGCATTCAGTTGAACTTCTTCACTTCATTCACAAGCTCACTTTCATACTCTTGCACTCACTCCAAGCATTTCAAGCACTCCATTGCAGCAACAACTTCACTCCATCACTTTGATAGAGCAAGTTTGGGACAACACCATTGCAGTAGAGGTTCAAGTACTCTCATTTTCTCCCCCAAGTAGCCTTGAGTGCTCTTGGTGGAGGTGGTAAGCTTCACTTTCCTCTCCTCTATCACTTGGTTGAGTAAGCACACTTACTATTTTGTAGTGTTTTTGGTGTTTTTCATTATAGTACTTTCTTTATCATACTCACTTTCTTAGTTGTTCATGGAGGTGGAAACACCTAAACGGGGGTTTGACTAAGGTAGGCCCCTATACAACCACCCAATATTTTCCTCCTCTTTGTGTGTAGGTGAATGTGCTTTCAAGGAGCTAGCTGGTGAATGAGTTTCTTTGTGAGATCCTTCTTGCCACCTTAACTCTTTCATTTTTTCTTTATCACATTAGAGAGTATTTTTTTTACTTAATCACGTTATTTTGGCCCTTTAATAGTAGTTAGTTGGGTTGTTAGCTTGTTTTCTTAGGTTTGACATTGTCTCTATATTTTTCTGGTCATATGGACGTAAATGCACTTTAGAGACGCTAGTGTGTCCCATTGTTGTCCAAGGGTTGTGCTTTCATCCTTGAGCAGAGAGCTTCCTGAGGCACAATGTTGAACCTAAAAACTAGCTCGCTTAGCCCCATTTTGCATTTTAGGTCTATAGAGTGGTTGAAGGACTTTATAGTCCTCATCATTCTCATCTTGCATATCCTAACACTTCGTTAAGCTAAGGTAAGTTAGGGTAGCGTTCTGCATCTTGACCCTCCATGACCTGGGGCCTTGCACGTGGTGGTTCCCCTCTCTTACAAAAAGATGTTCATAGAAGACTTGCAAATTAAGATTCAAGAAAAGTTGACCATGATGAAATTCCCATCCTTCATGCACCTATGCACTACCCTCCGCGATTATAAAATTTTTGTTAGTAGTCGAGATATAATGTCCACTTCTAGCCGAATTGAAAGATTTGAACCCGTAAATCAAAAAATTTCCCAACCTTTTAGAAAACAAACTAAAGGGTAATTGCAATTCAATCCCCCCAACAACCAACTAAAAATGTCAACAACCAAGTAGCTGCTATCAAAACCATGGTTCCCTTTAGTTATGGTGATCCAAAAAGACAATTCACTCCCTTACCCAATACCCTTCATAACACAATATCCCAACTACTAGAACAAATGATTACCTTGCCACTTGTCAAAACTCTTGACCCTAATAAATCTTTACCCCTGAGCTTTAAATCCAATGTTTATTGCCACTATCATTGAAAAAATGGACATGACACAAATTATTTCAAGCGTCTTAAACATCTTGTGCAAGACCTCTTTTTTTTTGGCCATCTATCCATTGGAGGTGTTAGCAATCAAGGAAATAAGTTTGTTGCCCCTCCGAACCAAAATTTGCAAATTTTTACCAACCCAATTCCCAAACACAATATTTCATTTGTCAAAGCCAAAGAAACTACAAAGAATGATGTGATGAATGTTGATATAGATGATGAAAACAATGCTTCTGTCAATATCAATCCTATGGATGAAATGATAGGGGTGATAAAATGTCATCCCTCATAAGGGCTGACCTAATAATTCTCTTGACATTGCTTTCTCTTCCAAGGATATACTTACAAATTTTCTTGGTGGTCCTCTCTACATATCCAGTTGTATCTATGACAGGCCCACTAATGGGATACTAATATATCCCTCCTTGGAGAGAATGTGATCACCAAGGAATTTATACTTTTGCATGAACTCTATCAAGATGAATATGATAGACCGAAAGAATGGATCAAGACACACAATGGCTTTGCATGCCCTATGATAGGATCGATCACCCTACCATTGCAAATAGGACCAAAAATATTAAATGTCACATTCTCTATCATCCCATAGTCGGACCAATTTCATGTGAAGCTAGGCCACCCATGGCTTCACTCCATGAAACTTGTGCCTTCAATTGTGCATAAATTCTTAAACTTTCCCTTTAACAATGAGATATTCACTATTCACCATAGCGGCTTTAACCCCTTGTCATCTAAAGGAAAATTTTCCCTAGATTCCTTTTGGCCCGAGCCCATGGAACCTATCAAGCCAAGGGAAGACTTCTTTTTCTTGTCATATCAAAATTTCAAGGAAAAGAAGATAGCAAAATTATCTCTCTGAAACATGTCCCTGTCCACCTCTAAACTTCCCATCCTAGACAGAACCCTGTTTCAACCTAAACATGAACCAATCAACCAACACCAACCAACAACTGAAACTTCAACCACATCCTATAAATGACCAAGAGACAATGAAGGCAATATACAAAGCTAAAGAGAAAGTGGATGAACAACCCCATGTGGTTCCTTTTGTTCCTCCCCTTAGGGAAGAAAAGCAACCTATTGTTGATCATCCCGCTCCTACACAAACACAACTTGAAAAACAAAAAAAAAAGAAACAGAGGTGCTCAAGAGCATAGGTGAAGACGTCATGCTCTTGTTCACAAGTTACATGAGGAATTAAACAAAGAAAATAAAAATCCAAACTTGACTGAAGCAATGCATGATGACCCTCCTCCCCAACCACAAAAAAATGATCCAATACAACAATCACAACAAGAGTTGAACTCTTCAAATGACATTATCATTTTTCTTCCTATTGTGATTAACTTGGATGACGATGATGAGACTGCTAAAATTGACGAAGAGGTGCATAATGAATTAAACACACTGTTTTCCTCTTCCATGAGCTTAAATAAAAAATCTCCTATAAAGAGTGTTGAACCTAGTGCTTATCCAAGTTTAGCACTTTCTCTTGCCCCTTTGGCTAGTTTCCTACCCTCGGCTTACACATAACATGATTGGGAGGCAGATGACCTACTCATAGGTTGACTCACATTTTCCTTACTAGTATTTTTCATTTTCATTTTCTTTCTTTTTCTTTTGTGTGATTGCATCTGCATAATGTGATCCCTCATGATGTTTTGTTTGATATTATCTCTCTTTGTGACATTCCTCTATTTGTATCTTTATTCCTCTCTATGTCATGTATTGCTTTCGCCTTTTTCATTTTTATCTTTTTCTTGTGTTTTCCTTTTGAGGATGACACAAGGCATTGAGACAATCTATGTCTCCTTCATGTTGACCCAAAAGGATTTCTTTTTCTTGGCCTTTTCATTTTTATCTTTTTCTTATGTTTTCCTTTTGGGGATGATGCAAGGCATTGAGACATTCATGTCTCCTTCATGTTGACCCAAAATTTTTCCTTTTCTTTAGCCTTTTCTTTTCCATTTATCTTGTGTTTTCCTTCTAGGGATGACGCAAGGTGTCAAGACACCCTATGTCTCTTCCATTTTGACCTAAAATATTTTTCTTATTTTCACTATCTTTGTGTCATTCTTCCAGTTCTATGTGTATTTGGGGGATGATGATAGTTCCAAGCTCTCTAAAAATAAAAACATTGCAGCAAAGAACATACTGACCCAAAATCCATAGATCCTTTATGTGTTTGGTGTTTTCATTTTGGGGGAAACCCCTCTTTTTCCTTTTTCTCTTGCATGGCGTAGATTTACTTAGAAACATATGACTTGGCATAAGGGATTTCCAAGTTAGCTCTCATGTTTTATTTTTATGTTTGCATTTTTCATTTGTTACTTTAAAGTAATTTCTCATAGCATGGTGTTTAGCAATTTCTTTAAAGTGGGGGCATACATTGGCACTATTCTTCTACATTTTTTCCTTTTGTTGGTTCTTAGTGTAGCCTTCTTACTTCATATGATGTGTTTGTCACTTTGTGGATGACATTGGGTGTGATGTCCTTCATGAGAATGATCTCTCTTAGCATATTGCATTCCTCTTAGTGGCCTGATGTGACACACTGCATCCCCTAAGTTGTGAATTGTCTATTCTTTGATTGGTCCTCTCTTGAAGACATTAGGCACGATGTTCCCTAAGTTAACAACTCGCATGAACTAGCAAGAATCCTTTAAACATTCTTTGCATGTTGCATTTATTATTATATGGCCACCTTGCATAATACAACTTGCATGCCTATAGCACCATCACGTTTGTTCATGAGTTCCAAGCATACAAAGTTTTTATTGTCTCATGAAGCTTGAAAAGTCATTTTTGTGTGGTGCCTTATTAAAGTTATTAGGAGGTATAACTTTGGTATGGTTGAACGAGAAGCACAATCTAAGGCATGACTTTCCCCAAGCCACTTGTGTGTGTATGATTGCATACCATCCATGTAAGTATATGTTTCTCACCTTTTAAGACTTCTCACCTGGTGGACAACCAGAAGTTTCGTCACCTCAGAGTGAGTATGCATTTTTCTAGACAAACAACCTAGATCTGATCCACATCAGGATGGAAAAATGGTCAAAGCTTGATTCAATTCTTCTGATTCTTTTCTTTCTTTCTTTTCTTTTCTCCTTTTCATCTTTGGTAGTGTATGCTTGGCCTTTCACTGTTCTTTATATCCTTTTCATGTGCATTCTTTTGTGCTTATGTTTTGTTAGTCATGGGATCTTGATCTCCTAGGGCTTGATCACCACTCTTTATTGCTATCTCATCTTGCTAGATTCAGTTCATTGGAACCCCTCTTGGTATGTGTTTTTCTACTTCATTGTGAGTTTGAAGCAAGTTCATCCTCTCACTAAAGTGGGGGCTAAATGTAGTGTTGAAAAAGTATCCTTTGACATTTTTCACACTCGTTTGGGTCCTCCTTATGGATTTTGGCTTAATTTTGCCTTGATTTATTGTTGTAATGTGGATAACACATTCACATTAGGTCTTAGGCCCTTGTGAACTAATGGAATTTAATGGTGCCTTGCAAAAGTGTTGTTAAGTTTTGTAACACACTTTCACACTTTTGTATGGTTTTATCAATTAACTAAGCATAATAAACATAATTATAATTATAATTATTCTTAATCTTGCCTTATTTGGAGTGTTGTAAAGTGTTCTAAAACACTTTCACATTCCTCTAGGCTTGTCATTAATGATTTGGCTTTCTTATGCTTTAATTGGCCTTATTTTGCATCCACAAGCCTCATTTATTACATCTTTTTAAGGATAATATTGACACCAATCAATAATCAATCATAATTCAGGTGTTCCTAGCTTGTGTGGCCTAGATTTAGTGTCTGGGACTCATTCACCACCTTGGGTGAATGAGTCCCATCTAGGTCTTTTTGGCCCTAATGCAGGTTTCACACATTTCTAGAAACTTTTGATTTTTGGTCCCATACATTATGTGTGATGGGACTCATTCACCACCTTGGGAAAATGAGTCTTGTGTGATGAAAATTCAAATTTAAATCAAATTTTTGGTGAGATTTTATTCTCCTAGATTTGATGTCACTTGTAGTGTTGTAATTTTGGGAACTCTTGCATAACTAAGTATAAATACAAGGTTCATTCTCTCATTTTCATCCCAAGCATTCAAGTATTCATTCAAGAGTCCACAAGAACATTCAAGGTGTTTCAACAACAGATTATCAAGAATTCAATAGAATTCATCAAGTTTCTTCCATCATGTCAAATATTATTTGCATCATGTTGTTTTAGAACTAACAATTGTGGTGTAGGAATTGTGCGATTCAGGCAAACATTGCATTCAAGATCTATCAACATCAAGCAAGAGTCCAAGTATACATCCATTGGAGCCATCATTTACATGTTTGCAACACTTAATTGCAAGGGTTTGGTGAGTTGAAACATCATTATTTGTTTATTCATCACTCTCTACTCTATTTCATTCTATTTCAAGGGTTTAATTACCAACAAGGGTTTTGACCAAGGAAAACCCCTATCCACTAACCCCACAACATTTCCCCCTCTCTTTGCATTTGATTTGTAGGTTTGGGTTGCATATTTATCAAGGAGAAAGATTATAAATTTTTTCAAAGCAATTCAAAGTTGTCAATGTTTCCATAAAGCCTTGGAGAAGCTTGTAGAAGGTCTATAGGCTAAATTCTGTAGTTTCAGACCAGGATTTGAATTAGGAACAAAAAAGCAGACTGAGAGCTACGGGATTGAGTTTTTAATTTATAGAAATCCAAAATTGGACTTATTCACCACTATTGGCGAATGAGTCCCACTATACCTATCTATCAAGGATTTTTGCAGATCTGAGTACCCATTTGTCTAAAACCTATTTTGGCACAATTTACCCAAAATTGGATTGATTCACCCAGCTTGGCATATGAGTCCTATTCAGCATAAATAGTAGATTTTTTAAAATTATAGACCTCTACTCTTCCTTCTTCAGTTTCCTAGGTGCACATTTCTAGTTTCATAGTTTTTTGTTACATTTTACTTGCATTTCTAGGTCATTTTGCATATCACACTATGTTTTCAAACATTTTCTTTTCCAGTTTTATACTTGGTGGTGAACCCCTCATTAGACATTATTCAATCCCTAGAACCTTCCCTTTGTTATATTTCAATCTCCTTTGCATTGAAATATCAAGGGTTTGTTCATGAGTGAAGTGTTGAAAAGTGGCCTTTGGTCTTTCTCCTTTTAGGTCCAAAACCTTAGAAGCGAAAGAAAGCTTCTCCCATATTTTACCATTTCACTTATGTTGTTAATGTCACCTACCCAATCTGAATCCACACATCCATGAGTACTCACCAAATGCTAAGGTCTAGTAGGATAACCATGAAAAGATAAGGAACACTCAGAAGTACCCTGTAAATATCTAAACACCCTCTTAACTACATCCCAATGCACCTGTCTAGGATTTTCCATAAAATGGCTAAGGACTCCCACTGCTTAGGAAATATTTGGTCTCGTACACACCATAACATACATTATAATTCTAATTGCACTCACATATGGTACTTTATTTATGTCCTCCATCTCAATAAGATATTTTGGATAATAATTCATAGAAAGTTTCATCCCTTACATCACAAGAACAACTAACTGTCTACAATCTACCATGAGCTAAATATCTCCAACATTAAGTTCGCATACTCGCTCTGGATCAACCAAAGATTTTTTTAGCTCTGTCTCTCGTGATCTCCATTCCTAGCATGTACTTAGTTGCACCTAGGTCTTTCATCTTAAACTGTTCTAACAATTGAAACTCTAAATCTGAAATCATACTTTTACCATTCCCAATAAACAACATATCACCTACATATAAAATAATAATGAGAATACGACCATTATTAGATTTAAAATATACACAATGGTCAAATTTAAATCTCTAAAATCCCAATGACAACACATAGGTATCAAACTTCTGGTACCACATTCTAGGAGATTGTTTCAAACCTTAAGAGACTTCTTCAGTTTTCAAACCAATTTTTCTTTACCTTTATGAAATGCTCTAGTTGTGACATATAAATCTCTTCATCCAAGTCACCATGAAGGAACACTATCTTTGCATCCATATGTTCCACTTCTAAGTCATATGTTGTTGCAAGTGATCTAACAAGAACCAAATAGATGTAAGCTTCATAATAGGAGATAATATATCCCCATAATCAATTGCCTCCACCTGTGAAAACCCCTTAGCGACCAATTGTGCCTTATACAAGTTCTCAATACTGTAATCAGGACCACACTTCTTGAAAACCCATTTACAACCAATAGGTTTATGTCCAATAGACAAAGCTACTAGATCATAAGTCTTATGTTTCTTTAATGTAGCCATCTCCTCATCCATGGCTTTTATCCAAGAATCTGTATCACTCATATTGATAGCCTTTCTAAAAGTCCTAGACTCATTAGTGTTAGAAATCAAAGAAAAAATGCAACTGGAATCCAATAGTGAATAACCTAACATTTCCAGTTGCCACCTAACTCGCGTAGACCTCCTCAAAGGCTGAGGTTGATGTTCTTCTTCATAACTTTCAAAGCTACTTGAGCTCTCTTCATCATTAGGTCCAATAAGAGTGCATAGTTCAACTTTCTTTGGAGTAGGTGGAATCTAAACTATTCCTTCTTTTTGTTTCTCCTCTTTCTCTAGTTGCAACTCAATAGTGGAAGGTTTCAACTCTCTAAAAATCACACTTCTACTATAGAGAACCTTTTGAGCTTCTATATCCAAAAGCTTGTACCCTTTCACACTGAAACCATAGCTGATAAAGATACACTTAACTACTTTTTCTCCAACTTTGATCTCTTCTCAATAAGAACATGATCATAAGCTTCACAACCTAATACTCTAAGATGTCTCATTGAAGGATTTTTACTAGACTATGCCTCCATGGGTGTATTTCCAACCAATACTGATGTAGGAGATCTATTGATCAAATAACATGCATTGGCTACCACTTCAGTCCAAAACTTTTGTTCAAGGCTAGCACTACTGAGCAACATACTCCTAGCCCTCTCCATCAACCTTCTGTTCATCCTCTCTGAAACTCCATTTTCCTGTGGAGTGTAGGGATTTGTCTTATGTCTCTCAATAACATGCTCTTACAAAACTTGTCAAACTTTGTAGAACAAAACTCACCACCATTGTTAATCCTCAAACACTTAATCTGTTTGCTAGTTTAATTTTCTACGAAGGCCTTAAACTCCTTAAATTGACTAAAGACTTCAACTTTACTTTTAAGAAAATAAATGAATGTCCTACTATAATCATCTACAAAAGAAATAAAATATATAGATATTAATAATGAAGGAAAATTCATAGAACCAAAAACATCTGAATGAATGTAGTACAAAACCCCATAAGACTTATGAGAACTAGAGTAAAAAGAAACACAGTGCTATTTTACATAAACACAATATTCACAAAATTCAAACTCAAGATTACAATCATCAAGGCCATCAACAAGGCTCTTATTTTTTAGGGTTCTAAGATCCTTCTCACCAATATGACCAATTTTTTGGTGCCATAACATTTTCTTCTCTACAGGAAGCTTCATTTCCATGGAATGAGCACCCTTAGGTACCCAAAATGCATGACCATCAGATGTAGTTGTAAAAAAATTCTCCAGCGCACAATTTGATGGTGAGGATGAAGAATCCAAAGGTCTCTTCTTTGGTACATTAGAAGAACTATTGTATTGTATTGTTCCTACATCCAACTTGTACAAAGTGCCAAAATGAAAACCCTTAGCCAACACCATAGCTCCTCTTGTCATCTTGTATCCTCCACCAAAGAAAACAACTTACACTCCCGAATCATTTAGTTTACTTACAAAATGTAGGTTTCAAGCCAAACCAAAGATATGCATGACACCATCAATTCCCCTCACTTGTCCATTAGGAAATCTAATTTTGACTCTTCCATGACCAACGATCTTTAGTTAAGAGTAATCACCCAGGTACACCTTCCCACCATTGTACTCTTCATACTTCGAAAATAAAGCTCTATGAGAGGTCATGTTAAAGGATGAAATTGAATCTATCAACCACACATCTTTTGATGCATGGGTTAACAAGGCTGTAATAAATGCTTCTCCCTCATCTTGGGATGATTTTTCAGATTCAAAATCAGAAAAATACTTATTTTTCTTCTTCTCCTCCTTGCAATATTTTTGAAAGTGACCAGTTTCACCATAGTTCCAACATTTTTCCTTGGACTTCTCACTAGGAGAATTAGATCTCCCTAAAGACTTTGACTTATATTTTTTGTCCTTTTTTCCTTTCTCCTTCAGTCTATAATGAACAACAAGGGGTTCCTTGGCCATCTTAGAAGACTTTCTCCACATCTCTTTAGATAAAAATGAATCAACCACATCATCCATCTTGAAAGTGGTTGTTGTACTTTTAATAGCCATCACCAGGTGATCCCATGAGTTTGGAAATGAACACAACAAGAGCATGCAACGGTCTTGTTCATCAATCTTGTCTCCAACGAAACCAAATTGAGCAACCAACATGTTAAAAGCATTCAAATGGTCTGCCTCGGATCCTCCATCTTCCATATTTAGAGAATACATATTCTTTCTTAGGAATAACTTGTTTACTAGAGATTTAGCCTAATAAACATCTCCAAGTTTCTTCCATAAAGAAGCCACAGTCTTCTCTTCTTGAACATTCAAGAGAATGAAATCAGCCAAGTAGAGTCTAATCAAGCCCTTTTATTTTGATCGATGAGATCCCAGTCTTCTTTTTTCATGTTTGATGGTTTGGTTCTAGAAATAGCAGCCCATAACTCATGATCTACGAGCATATCTTCCATCTTGAGCTTCCCAAGCTCAAAACTACCACCATTAAATTTATCCATCTCAATCCTTGTGGATGTGCTTGGCATCATTTTCCTCCAACAAGGTCACAAAATACACTTATGCAAGACTCCCAGTAAAACAAAGATCATCTCAAAAAAACCCAAGTGAGTGGAAATAGCTTCCTACACTAACCTAAGTAGGAGAGAGTTACAAAATTTTCTTTGAACACCTTATTCAGTTATAGAAATAGAAACATATACAAAGAATATAAGGTAAAAACAACAAGAACACATAAAACAAACAACACTAGATATACATGGAGAAAATCCTTTTGGGTAAAAATCCCCACCATCCAAAAGCATAGTACTATTGTATTATCTAAAATAAATATTACAATGCAGCCCCAAGTACAAAGCTTCTTGAACAAGTGTTTTGAAACAAACAACTATTCTGGAGTGAATTCGGTAGCACTTGTTACCTGCAAACAACCTATGCATTCTACAATGCAAGGCATCCAATATATAAAGAGATGCAAGAAATAAGAAGCATCTAGAAGAGGATGGGCGTGTAAATCCACATGGCACAATATATTCCACACCATAACATGCATTTGGACACATGTAACATATTCCCTTACACCCCTTACAATTGTCATAACATGCAAATATTCCTTCCTCAAGCTTGGGTGCCCAAAATATACTAAAAATAGGTTATGATAGATTCCTTACACATGTTACAGCTGTCATAGAATCTGTCATAACTGACATACTTATAGTTGTAAGAAAATCTATCATAATTGACTAAGAACACTCGATTCTCTTACAACATGTCATAACCCAACTTGGGCACTAACCTTCTCCATGTAAAAAGATACCTTATGATTTGTCATAGAATCTATCATAAGCTATCATAACTTGTCATAGGTCCAAGATTCCAAAGTGGGACACCTACCTCCACTTGGGATGATGTTGTGTCATCCAGTCACCTCCAATGGGGATGCCACCCAGCCAGTGGATCCCAATTGATGACAAGAAAATGTAGGAAATCAAATAATACATAAAAATATAATAATACATTAAATTAATCAATATTAGGACTCTAAGGTTGAGACACCTTAATCCCAACAATAAAATCATTCTTGCATATTTGATCTCTTTCACACTTTCATTGAAGCTCATAGATCTTGGGTGGATAAATCTTCAACTAAGTCTTGCATGGTATACAAGATTTTATACCAAATTTTAAATGGTATCAAATCTTGTGAGATTGATTCTTATTAGTCTTTATTGAGAGATATTAGTTGTAAATATTGGTGAATCTTGAAAAAATGAGTTTTCTCTTTTCTTACATAATATGTTGACTTAGAGAATAAAAAAACCTTGATGGAAATACAAAAATTTGGGGGGTTCCTCTTTGTGACTTATATTTTAGGTTAATTTTGTATCATGTTGGTGTAAATATATGTTCACCATTAAGTTCAAGGTGTCTAAGAGATTTTATTTAGCCTTTTGATTTGTTCAAATCAAACATGTGAGGCAAGATCTACAAGGATTTGAAGTCAGGAAGTGGTTTCCAGATCTAGAAGGTAGTTGTAATTTTTGAGAATTTTGGTCAAATAAGATCTCATTTTCATGTCTAGAAGGCCTAAGAACCTAAGGATCGATTATCAAATAATTAAACTTAGAATTTTTTTCCTGAGGCCCTTAAAATAATTTTTAGCCCCATCCATCTTATTACCCTCCATAAATCATAAAAATTATGACATCATTGTCTATGTAGGTCAATCAATTTTGATAATATGATAAAAAAAAATCTATTTTTTAATATTATTTTTAAAATTTTAAAATTATTTATTTTATGATACACATAGGGTATTGCCTACATAGAACATAACATACCCATAAGTACCCACCCCCAATATGTCTCATCCTTGCTCCTAATGTTAAAATTATAAAAGATGCAATTTTTTGATATAAAATGGAAAATAATTTTCTAGAATTTAGGCTTACCTTTTGTCTAAAATAAAAATTGTTAGTTGCTCAACACCACCTACAAGTATTGCATATATGTTTTGAGTAATTTAATTTAAAAAATGGGCCCAATCAGCCCACTAGATGAAATTTATGGCCTTTGAAATTTTGCTTAGCAAATGTAAAAAAAGTTGTTGGATGCATAAAATAGTTGTAAAGGGGAGTTACACCCATTGACCAACTTATGATGCATATTACGACACATTGTAAGAAATTTTATTGGGAGATAATTTGGGTACTAGTTTTGGGTTGTTTTAGCTCATGGGCTTTGAATTACCATATCATGGTTTCAAGTTTTTATATCTCCTATATGTTAGGTTCATGAGATGAAGGTTGAGTGTAGATTTTTTTATATATTGTTAAGCTATAAGATTTCCTCTAGATATCTTGTTGGCGATACTCAAGTGTGAAGGATTGCTTTGCAAGTGTATTGTAATCACGATTTAATAAATAAGATGTTGATTTTATTTAGAGCATGGGGATTTTCTCCTAAAAAGGTTTTTCTTTGAAAAGTGTTTTCCCCACATACACCTATGTTATGGTATTAATTATTAATTTTCTCTTTAAATGTGTCTACTTTCTATAATTGTTAAAATACTATTTTTTCATGATACTCTCCTTAGAGTATTAGTGTAGGAACTATTTTTGCATGTACCTTACTTCCTTTCAACCATCTCTTGTCATGCCACATGGAAAAGGTGTAGGACTTTTGCAATGTCGACGTCAACCCCATCCATCATTTGCTAGCCATAAATAGCTAAAAATATTTTAATGAATAAATTGTCAAAATAGATTCATAAAAACCTTAAACTACCCACCGAACTAGACAAAAGTGTATAGAAACTTTTAGAGTAGTTTTCTAAAAACCATGGGCAATTTCATGGATGAAGGAATATTTTGGTAAGAGAGGGTATATTTTGAATATTTGTTTGTTGACATTGTCATGATTTTAGCATGCCGACCCTCAACTGTCTTACCCCTCTCCATTAGTACTTTTATTTTTGTAATCAAACTTTAGAGGCTTTATTCTTAGTCATTTGGGCTCCTTTTTGTGAGTAATTTCTTTTGATTTGGGGTAGAATTTTGTAAGTTTCATAATGGTGTAGAACTTTGTGAGCTTCAAAGTGGTATATATATTTTTTACTTTATTTTGGTATTTGTTTTTTCTATAAATTTAATATTATTATAGGTTTTTCTAAGTAGTTCTCATTTTGGGAACTTCTAGGGATCCTTTTGGGCTGATACAACAACATTTTTTGGTGTAGTTTTTTTTAAAAAAAGTGCATAACTTTTTATGTTCTTTGTAGTGCTATGATCAAATTGGTGTCATTCTATTATAAAATTGTACTTAAATTCTATGGCCAAAATTTGGCATTTGTATGCACTAAAATCAATACCATCTACTATTTTAGCTAGTGGCACCAATAATTGAACTAAGTATAAAGTGCCAAGATCATATATTGTTGAAGGTATCCTTGATTGAGTAATTTTTTTTATGGTTGATTTCTTTCACTTTTTTTGCTATGTGCTATTACAATGGGGAGAACTTGAATTGAAATCCTAACTCCATATAATTATGTTTCATGGAGAAAGTCATATGGAAATATAAAATGGGAAAAGGCTATCTAGGGTATGTAAGAAAATCTATTATGAAGCTATTGATAATAAAGTAAAAGAAACATGAGAGATAAATAATGAAACAATATTTGGATGCATTTTTTCATTAATCTCTTTTGATTTATAGTTTCATATTGAATCATGAAAAACACCTAAGGAGGCTTGGGAGACTTGTAAAAAATCATATGATAAAATTGATAAGACTAGGGGATCTATCTGATTGATAATGATTTGATAAATCTTCATCTTGAAGGTTTTGGCCATATTCAAGACTAGATCTCCAAGATTAAGTAACTAAGAATACAAATAAAAGATTGTAGTATTATAAGGAGGATTTATAATTGATTTTAAATATGTTATCCAATCTTGGTACTAAGTATTTAGTATTTATTTATAGCTTTCATACCCATCAGAGTTATATGGGAGTTGCATATGTTGAGCCTACTTTTAATGTTTTTTTAAATATTCTAATCAAAGAGGAAGAAAATTTAATTCAAATGGGTCTCTTCAAGTCTTCTAAACCACAAGCATTGATGGATAGTGAGGCTAAGGTATAGAAAGAATCAAGGAATCCTAAAAAGAAACAAAAGAAGAAAAAAAGTGAGGCAAATATTTTGAATCCTCTTCCTCTCAAGAGGAATCAACTAAGAAGGAGAAGCCCAAACTTGCATATTGTAATAAATTAGGGCAATGATGAACATCAACGTTTTTAAAAATAGACTGGTGAATTCAAGAATCTTCTTAAGAGGAACCAAATAAATTTTCCTTCAGTATTGTTAGATGGTTATTCTTCTTC
This sequence comes from Sequoia sempervirens, assembly GCA_007258455.2. Lineage (NCBI taxonomy): Eukaryota > Viridiplantae > Streptophyta > Pinopsida > Cupressales > Cupressaceae > Sequoia > Sequoia sempervirens. The sequence continues at coordinate 337,202,684 of VDFB02075321.1, read as the reverse complement.
TTCTTTAAAGTTATAGAGACAAAAGTGGCAAGCACTTGTTGCATTTATAGGTTCTGAAACAGAGAGGTGGGCACTTGATTCTAGATCTTCACATTAGATGGATTCATCATAGAGTGTTTTCTATTTATTTTAGTTTTGTTCATCACCACACATATTTACGGCTAACAAAACATATATGTGTGTTTATGGGAAAGGATATATTGACATGGATGATAAATTATTTAATTATGTGACTTTATTGTCAACCAATATCCTTTCTATCTATCATATCCTATATAATGGAGCAAGAAAGAGCATTGATTTCACACCATTTTTCATAATTCAAAATTTGCATAACATAGAAATAATTATAGTTAGGGAGGTTGATCGACAATCTTGAGTTTACACCTTCTCACATCTTGCTCCTATTGTTCCGTCAGTTGATGTAGACAGTCAGGAATTTAGTGTGGACACTTTCAAGGAGATTTGAAATGGTCATTTGAATCTTTATTTTCTTTAATATTCTAAGGTCCTAGAGACATGTGCTAACATTTTATTTTCTCCTTATAATATTATTTTAATAAGAAATTAACTAGTATTGCTACATAAATGGCTTTTAACAATTCAATATAGTAGTACATTCATAATCTTCCAAATATAACTAATTGGGATGAATATAACTTGACATATATTTCAAGTTTATTTTATGAGTCCTATCTTGCAAACTTAGAGGACACTATTGAGGATATTCATATTTTATTTTATGTTTCTTCTTATGGGGTTGTATATTCTTCTTCAGATGTTGTGAGGGAAAATTTAGAACCTATTGATCCTTCTTTACCTCATCATTTTCATAGTTTGGAATTGGTGTGAAGACCTTTCAGAAATATTTGGAGGAGACACTTTTGTCTTTGGAACATGTTCTAGATCCACTTTCACAAGGTTTTGGATTTTCATTTTCATCTATGTGGCTTGGAACACCTAACTTAACAGTGTAAAATTTCAAAATTGACACGAGGACACTTGACTAGAGTTTAGAGACATCACACATCTTGATATTTATTCCCTCATCTTCATTTTAGGAATGACAAGACATCCTACATATACTCTTCATTTTGTTTCTTCCTATGGGGAGGAATTTGTTTAATGATATTGTATCATATTTAGCATTTAGTGTCAAGAATCTGTCATCATTATAGAAGACTTTAATTTCAGGAGGCATGCATAGTCTCTATTCTTCTTCTCTCTCATGTGGGGACTTTTTCTCACATGAGGTTTTATTATTTTCATTATTTTTTGAGAGTATTTTATCTCTTCTATCTTTTGGGGAGGATTTTTTTCACATTGGGTTTTCTTTGTTTCTCTACTTGTGAGAGATTTTGTTTGTACATGGATACCTAACATCGCCTAGTAGCTAGGACCCATGTTAGCATCATTCCATCTTGTACATTCTCCCTAAGTTGCTTTTATGAGGTGTTGGTGTGAATGAGATGTTTTATCTTACTAGTTTGTCACCTAGGTCCTATTCACACTAGTTACTTAGGCTTACTTAGGGTACACATAATATAATTATCACTTTATATCTCAAATTAGAAGATTAAGGCACATGTCCTAATCAAGTATATAATTCTATGTCTCACCTTAGTCTATATAGCCAAGGGGTTTTCTTTGTATTCTTGATTCATTATCTTTGTATATTTGAATCCTTTGATAGAATATAATTGTTCTCTCATATTTGATCTCTATTATACTTTCATTGAAGCTCCTAGATCTTGGGTTGCTACACCTTCAATCAAATCTTACATGGTATAGAGCTTTCTATACCAAGTCTTGCACCAATTCATTTTCAATAGTTAATTGTCATGCTAACTTGCTAATACTCTTTAGTTAGGATCTTAAACTAAAGATAAAACAACTTAACTTAATAAAGTTTGAATATAAGTGTAAATCCATTGAAGTTTCACATAAATGTGTTCAATTATAACCTCCTAGAAACTCTCGTATACCAACAAAAATCAATAAATTACCTTACAAACTATAAGAAAATATACTTCAATATTTCTATCATGATCAATTATCCTTAATGACTAGCATGTCATCTATTAGCATTAAAATCTTAAAAAAAAAAAAAGCAAATACAAACATAACAAATGAACCAAAATCCATCTAAGAATCTAATTAATAAAACTAATATAACATCCAATAAATATAAAATATCATACAATTCGATAGTTGTTAGTGATCCACAATGATCCAAAATACTCCTTATGATTCCCTAAAAACTCATTTACATCTAGCGATGAGGCATTTCTGTGCTAGGGAGCCCACAGCTCACACTACAGACTAATTTAGAACAAAAATGAAGTCACCAAAGGTGACCTTAGAAAATCAAATACTTTGAGAATGACGTTATTTGTGTATAATACTTGAGAGAGTGCAAGATCCTCAATTTGAGCATGAGCACTTCTAATAAAAAACAAAAGCTCCCTCGAAATGATGACCAGGTGAAGAACAACGAACCAAAAATCCATGTTTTGGACAACAAGGGCATTATCCATCTAGAAAACAAGAACAAATTGATAATGGGTACTCTGCGTAAGGTGAATAGCTCCAAATAATCCCACGAGGACATATTTATGCACTTCTAAACGAACTTTGCTTGTGTTTGTTTTGTGGGTGTACAGAAGCGCATTAATGGCCACCAAAACATGTTGGGCCCCTCCTTTCCGTATTCAGATCTCTTGAAAATAAGTGGAAGTTTCATGTGGATGGCAGGCCATTTATCTCCCTTTAAATCAACGACAAGCCGAAACATCTGGAAGCTCATACAACACACATGAACTGGATTGTACCCCACATGGATGAGGAACCAACCATGAACTACAAAATTTCAAATGGGAAAACACTAAGCAGCCAACTAGAGATACTTATCCACATGCACCACTATATCAGCTCGGCCCCACAAGCGTACCATGTATTTGAAATTTTATTTTCCATGGTAGAACAGTTAACGTCATTTCTGGAAGGCATGCAGCATATGATCCTGAAATATGTATGAAAGTACATCGATATTTCACCATTGCGTACAAGGCAATGAAATACTGCCATCTAGAAAATGCCCATGTCATCTGATCCAACAATGGAATTACCTTTAGATAGCATCGACCATTTACAAATGTTGGGCATTTGAGCTACATCAACAACTGTAGAGCATCTACGAATTAAATTTCACAGGCCAAACCAGTCTCCATATACGTCTGTCTCATTTATGTTGAAAAGTATTGTGCACCTTACATGATATTGTTGTATAGAATATTGATTGGGTATGTTAAAAGTCAAGACCACAAAGAAAATATAAGAATAAACTTGGTTGAGATGTGATAAATCTGTTGAGGAGTCAAAATCGTTAAAGGTGGAATCATCTATTTTTTTAAAGTTGTAATGTGTAAATTTGTTTGTAAACATCTTGGGATTTTTCTAAGAGAATTTTTAGAAGTGCGTGTCACCTCATCAAACTATTTTGGAACTCTTCATAAGGTGTCATGTCTAGAAGTGTATTGTAATCATTTTATTGTTCTTAATACATTAAGACCCTCTTCTTGTTGTGTTTTCCCCTCTATGGGTTTTCCTAGGTATCTCCTATATTCTATTATTCTTCTCTCCTTTATTTCTTAGTAAGTACCCTTCTACTAAATTTATTTTTAGATATATCAATTGTATTGACTTTTGTCAGAATTAAGTAGGACATTGTTGCATTTGGGTGCATTATTTCCTTTCATTTAGTATTAGAGCTTGTCCAATATGTTAGATCCATGAGAAGAGTAAGCATAGTTTGGAATTAATTATTGGTTAAGTGGGAGTTGTGCATGAGGATCTATTTGTTATGTATAAAGTGATGGCAATTTCTAGTGGAAGGTTTGAGGTCGAAAAGTTAAATGGAACTAGCTTTGAGCTCTAGAAGGTCTAGATGGAGGACCTACTTGTAGACAAAGATCTATGGGTTGTAATTTCTAGTTCAAATCCTACAACCATGACTTACTAAGATTGAATTTAAGTGTTGTACCATAAAGTAAGAAGCTTGGTTAATCTTTGTTTATCAAATTTAATAGTGTTGTTACATTTTTCAAGAGAAATATCCACTATACTTCTCTAGAAGAAGTTGGGAAAGTTTTGCATGACTAAATCTTTGGTAAGTATTTTTTTTAGAGAATTTATATGGTTTACGAACAGGTGATGGATAATCCATTGCTAAGCATCTGAAATTCAACACTATCACAAGGCATCTAAGTCAATATATGTAATATGGACAAGGAAGATCAATGCATTACCATGTTGTGTTGATTGCTAGATTCTTGAGACAACCTTGTGATGATGATTAATAACACTGTATCCAAATTAAAACTTTAGAATTATGCAGGTGCCTTATTTTATCAAGAAATGAGGTAGAAAAATTATGTATCCATCAAGAATGTTTTGGTCATGAGAGGTCATTTGAAAAAGAAAGGTAATATCAAGAAAGTGTGAGATGGTGTTTCTTAGTTTCTAGCCTAGAATAGTGACAGCCAACACCTCTAGACCATTAACCACACCTAAACAAGAGAAAACAATGAAAGCATAAGGAAAATAAAACATGAAATCACAATACTCCCCATGCTTAAATCATGAATCACTTCCCTTGCTCTCCTATTTATCCTTTTTGCAATCTTTTCCCTCAAATTTGTTGCTTCACATGTGCAAATACCTACAAAATAGTAAGTAGAAAGTTGGACACAAATAGCTGATAAATTGAAAATGGAGGAAGGTTGCTTTTATAGACAACCTTTCGAATGGATGGTTGAGATTAATCCTCTATAAGGATTATAAGAGATCAATGTTGGAGGATGCATGAGAGGGAGGCTACAAAATGGACGACTAAGATCGAGTCTCCAAAAAGATGCCAAGATCGATGGTCCAAAATTGATGCACCAAGAATATGCTATTTTTGGAGGAATCATGATAGGTATGACACCTAACGGCTATGATAGCAATGGAGGCTATGACAAGGGTTAATGACAGGGAATCTTTGACTAGAGGAGGTACATAAATAATTTATTTGAAAATGGAGGAAAATAGAGGAAAGGGATAAGTAGCAAATAATAATTTATTCAAATTATTTATTTGAAGAAAATGAAAAAAGGAGCATTTAATTAAATGGGGAGATGGAAATTAAAGAGGAATTAAATAATTTCAACAATTATTTAATCATGGAAGAATAAAAGGTCAAATAATAATACTAATTATTTGACTATAGAGAAATAATTAAATAAATAATGATTCATTTAATTATAGAAGAAGAGGATACATTAGCAATGCAATTAAATAATTTTAATTGATCATGATAAAAATGAGAAGGTGAATTAATTGAATAATTAAAAATTATTTAATTAATAGAGGAATATGATTGAACATAATTGAATAATTATTCAATTATCAAAGGACGATGACCAAGAAAAATGACGCTCGTAGACTTAGGACATTTTTCCCCTCTTTGACATAATGTAGTTCATTATGTTGTGTTAAAGAAATTAAGTCAAAAGATGTTATAGGATGCCCCGGTGATAGTAGGGTACAAGTATGACCCCTCGGGAAAATTTGACAAATTTTCAAAAAAAATCAAAAATTTGGAAAATTGTCCCAATAAGGAAAAATGATTGCCAAGACTTTGATGGTGAAGGCAGAATTGATGATCAAGGTAAAAAATAGGGTCGAATTTGAGGTCAGGGTGTCAATAGGTGCATCCAGAAGGCAAGGTAGGTCAAAAACAATAAATTTGGACCTATAAATGGCAATTTGAATTTGAAAAAGGGTCATTTTCACATTCCATATTTAGAAATCTTGAGAGCTTAGGGTGAGTAGGCAGTGAAGATGTCACTAGTTCTAGAGGCTTCCCACCGCACATACTAGATCCGCACACACCACCATCTGAGGGAGCACCCACCCCGGTACGTACTCCAAACCTAGCTTTTATTTTTTTCATTTCATGTGTATTTAGGATAGGAAATAATTTAGTAGAAAATTGTGTCACATGCATGCAACACATCTATTATTGCGTTCAATGCATTCAATAAGCGGTTCGCTACAATCATCTTGATGTGACACAAATGCATAGAGATAGGGCATGAAATGTTTGCGGTGCGACACATAAAATTATGTGATGCAAGTGCATTTTCAAGTCACATATGTGATCAGGAATGATGTAAACAACTGTGTGCAACGCATATGTTGCACAAAATGACACATTTTTTTGGGCGTGTGACACATTTGCAGTTTTAGGCTGGTTATAATTTATGTGACGCATTAGATAGAAATTGCAACACTGTTGCCTGATTAAGGATTTGCCCCAGACTAGGAAATTTTGACTTGGTCAACTTAGGTTTGATAGGTCAAATGAGGGTTTTGGATTGATGTTATTGGTTGCTTGATGTTTTCAGGTGCATCTTCCCCTGATTTACATGAGAGTCTAGACCAGATGTGTTCCAATTGGGGGACCAACTAGGCGATGATGAGAAGGGTGTGTTGTTGGAGCTAGGTTTATTTTATGCATGACATATATGCCCACTATTAGGGAAAATAGGGGCATGTTGACAGCACTAGTAGAGTGGTGGCACTCAGAGACAAGCAACTTCCACTTGCCTACGAGGGAGGTGACAGTCACCCTAGAGGACCTATACAGTATCTTGAGATTACCCATTCACAATGAGTGTGTGTAGTACGATCCGGCTTGAGGACTACAGGCCTTGTACAAGTATTATGAGACCAAGGATGATGTTGAGCTTAGGATTCAGGGATATGAGATCTGGTGGGAGATCTTGGCAGAGACATATGACTGTTTTGATTGTGTTATATGTGCACTAATAGCAGGGGTGATGATATCTGATTGTAGGGGCCATGGCTTCTCAGTCGGTTGGGGAGAGATGTTGGGATCGATGATTCAACATAGGACATTGTATGCATGGGGACCATGTCTTTTGGCTATGTTGTATTTCTAGCTGCATGATATTATTTATAGAGGGGCAAAGCTTGAGCTGTGGTATGACCTTGCTTACAATTTGGGCATGGGAGCACATAGCAGTGTTTCAGCCACTAGTGGTTTAGGAGGTGGTGGGAACAACATCGTACTCTTATCTATATCTGGGGGCCCTGACTCAGACACACGTCAGAGATGTAGGCTATTGGAGGCACAAGATAGACACATTGGTGAGTTTCATATGGAGACCTTACATGACATGCCTATTGTGGATAAATGAGGATGACCACTTACCTTGGTGCAAATAGTCGAGATATCTGATCATATGGATAGTACAGAGTCAACACATTGTTGAGATGTATCTACCAGAGAGGGTTTAATGACACTTTGGGGAGAGGCAGGGAGTTCTAGTGGGAAGAGCATAGGATGGGAAATCATCACGTGAGGTGCATCCTTGGGGCCCACCTATTGTAGTTACCATGACTGAGCAGGAGATAGATGCCTTATAGGCTTTGGATTGGGAGTGGCAGGGAGGAGATGCAGATGTGGGCACCACACCAGAGTATGATGACTAGTGGCAGATTCACAGGCCTATCCCATTTACAGATCCACATCAACCAATTCCAGTAGAGTGTAGAGCCAGGGGTGTGATTGGTTGATAGGGAGGAAAAGGAGATAGAGGATGAGGAGACAGAGGAGGGTGAGGGGATGATGTGGGTGATGGAGGAGGAGGAAAAGGAGGAGGTGATAGACAATTGAGGAGGAGAGATAGAAGGTGACAGGAGGGTAGGCAGCTGCCACCCATCTGAGAGGAGGTAGAGATGGAGGAGGATCAGTCAGAGATCAAGGTAGTAGTAGAGGCATTAGTACAGGTCAGGGAGTAGCATGCTAGGGTGCCTATAGTGGAGGTTGCATAGCCGGATGCTATGGAGATTGAGGGAGGTGGTGATGGAGGAAAGGGAGAGAAGGTAGGAGGAGAGGAGGCGGTTATGGATGAGGAAAATTAAATTCTTCGTGAGAGGATCATCATGGGAGAGGAGGAGATGCCACAAGAGGTGGGGACTCGATATGGGGAGGGGTTAGTGAAGTAGAGGATAGCCGCTCTATAGGTTCAGTATCAAGCCCTTGATGCACAGTTGAGGACAGTGACTGTAGAGAGGGATGGCCTTAAGGTCGAGAGGGATGCATTCCAGGTGGAGAGAGACCTAGCAATCATTATCCAACAATAGACTAACTAGTGGATGATTGAGCTCATGACCACATGCAGCGGGTCAGTTGTTGAGGTTGCCTGAGATTATGTCAGGGCAAGTAGGGCTAGCCAATATTATCAAGATCTATATGAGAGACTAGTACCACATGAGAGGAGATAACAAATATTTTTAGAGATAGACAGTGGTTCACAAGGTAGAGGGTGTAGGAAGACACATAGCTGATGCTCACAGATTAGGTCCTAGGGTGAGACTTCAGATGCCAGACAAGCCACTCCTTATGAAAAGCCTCCTACTACAAAGCACAAGGCTAGAGATGCACCACACAAAGAGGATGCCCTAGGGATAGGTGATCAAGGTAGTTCAGGGTAGAGGCCCTTGTTGTTTATGTATTAGAAACTGATGTTTTTATTATCGAGCCCGCGAGCTCCACTTTCATTGAACACATCTTGACATTGTTCTATGACACATTATTTTTTGAGCGATATATATATATGATTTTGGCGTTGATATGCATTGGTGTGTTTATGTATTTATGATGCCATATGATGTGATGGATGCTTATGCTATGATTATGATGTTTGTTGATGCATTCTATATGATGATGTGATGGTTGTGATGTGGTTTATCATTATGTTCCTATGACTATGTGATAATTGTTTATGATTTTATTATATGCAATGCGGGTGACCTAATGTTTACTAAATACAATGTGATATGATGATGATCTATATGATTATGCTATGAACACAGCGAAATATAATGATGTAATGCATTTATGGTTATGGATGTTTTGATTATGTTATGTGTGAATGATGAATGGAAATGTCTTAATGCAATTTGAGATGGAATGCATTAATTTAATGTAATGTTGGTATGATAATGCAAAATGTGATGCTTAATTATGTGATATGTGATAATAGGGTATGACTATACATGATATGCAATGTTAAGTGTGATGCAATATGTGATATGTGAAATGTGATGTTATATGAAATGCAATGTGAATGGATTGCGATGAAATCATGTTATGGAATGTAAGTACTATGTGATATGGGATGTAATGCTATAACAAAATGTATGATGTAAATGGTACTATCATGATGGTGAGATATGAATGCTATATGGATGCAGTTTGTGTTTTTGTATTTTCTTATGCAAATATATGTGACCTAATATGAAAATGATATTTATGATGATGGTGTTTTCTATGATTCAATCTAACATGATTATGGATGCAAGATGTTTTTGTGTTTCACAGGACTTTTTCAAGATGCAGATGGAAGAAATGTTAGTGTAGAGAAGATGGTGGAGATGAATGTTAGCATGACAAAGACAAAGGAGATGGAGATGGAAGGCTAGACTAGGAATGGTAAGGGGTCCAACTTTCATGCTTACATTTTTATTTTTATCATCATTGGGCATCAAAATTTCACAAATGGTCCATAAAAACCATGGTATGACATAGACCAAGGTCTACAAGGTGACCATTTGGGAGAGACAAGTAGTCAAAAAGAAAAGGAATTCCCCAGCTCATACTAAGGACCCAATTGTCCCAGTCTTTTTGCCAAGACAAACCACAAACATAAAACAAACAAAAGATGCCATGATCCATCATCTTCCCTCTAAATCCGTTGATAGGACATCCTCGAGGAGACTAGTGACATGACCCAAAACCAATCAAAAAGATAAGAAAAATCCAGATCAAGAAAGCATTTGCCAAGATAGTGTTTTCCGGTGATAATGATAATATTGTTTGATTCATTGATTAAGTTGACCAACATGACCGAGTTGATTGAGAGGTTGACAAGGACTGATAAAGTGATTTGATTGACCACACCTAGCCTCAGGAAGGACACATCCTGATGAAGGAAAGATTGATTGACCAAGCTGATAAGATTGATTGATTTGACAAAGTTAATTGATAAAGATGATAAATTGATTTGATTGATAGGTTCACAAAGATTGATTGAAAAGTTGACCAATTGATTTGATTGATTGTACCTAGTTTTTGGAAGGACAAATCTTGATTAAGGCAACATTGATTGAAAAGGTTGAAAAGATTGATTGTAACAAAGATTGATCATTTGTTTGACAAAGATGGATGAATATGACCAGGTGATGCCTAACTGCAGCAAGGATATATCCTACTTTGGGACAAGGGTCACATCTGATAAAGTTGACCAAATGATAAGTGTTGACAAGGCACCTATTTGCAAGAAATACATATCCTGCTTAAGGTGAATGACCAAATTGACAAATTCTAATCTCAAGAAGGACACTTCCTGATAAAAGACAAAAGATAAGGCTGAATGAGGAAAATGACATAATTCCCCATTTTGATTGAATGATTAGTTTGATTGATAATAAGATAATCGATTGATGAAATATTTTGTTGGTTATGTGCATTTTTTTATTCGTGATTTGGTTTGAATGATGATCATTTTCAGATCAAGGACACAACTAGACTCAACAAACCCTAAAGGACTTAACCTAGGGGACCTCTAGGGCTCATCGATAGATGGCCTTGCCTACGTAGCAATGCACAGAGACCTCGTAGTTCGACACAACTTGACTTTGTCTTATTCAACAAAATATTGAGTCATGATTTTATTTGGAAAACCTAGAAGGACTAACCTAATGCCTCGGGGGCCCATTTAAGATGAGCCTTGCCTATCTAGCAAATGCATAGAGGCAACATAGTTCAAACACTCTAAATTGACTCAGACTTAGACTTAGACACAAACTTAGACTCTTTTTTTGGGATTTTTGATGTTTTCTATTTTTTTTGGATTTTGATGTTTTCTGATTTTTATTTTATTTTTGAAGTTTTCTGATTTTTTTGGATTTTTAGGATGGTCTTCTTAGATGCCTCAAATTGTTCATTTCCTTGGAGGTAATATGGAGTGGAAAAATGATGTTGGACATGGAATTTGTCACAAAGCTCATGGAAATCCTAGTTTGAGTTGATATTTTTCAAGTCAGGTGAAAATTTTATCCAACATTACCAAGTGTCCACTTCGTTCTAGGGATTTGGAGAGGAAGTCATCCACATAATCTTCCATAAGGACACACATATAGTTATGAAAAATTATGGTCATGGCTCTCTGATAGGTGGCTCCAACATTTTTCAGTCCAAATGGCATGATGTTCCAATAGAAAGTTCCCGAAGCACATGTGAAATTTGTTTTTGGTTGATCCTAAATGGCAATTCTGATCTGATTGTAACATGTGAATCCATCCATTAATGATAGCATTTCATGTCTAGAAATTAGATCTACTATGATGTCAATGTTTGGAACAGGAAAATCAACTTTGGGAGAAGTTTTATTGAGGTCGTGGAAATCTGTGCAAACTTTGATTTGACCATTTGGTTTTGTGATAGGAACTAGATTTGATATCCATTCTGCATAATCAATTGGGCAAACAAATCTGACATCCAAGAGCTTCTTGAGTTCTACCTTGACAAGGAGTGTGATCTCGTGGTGCAATTTTCTTAACTTTTGTTTCAAGGGCTTGGAATTTGGTAGCAATGGTCAGTGATGTAGAACCAATTTGGGATCCAATCCAGGCATATTGGCGTATGTGGTGCAGGAGCACCTAATGGTGTTGACAAGCATTTTTCTAAAATTTGAATTTTAAAATGTAAAATAATTGTAAAAGGTCTTGTGAATTCATAAGTAATGTATTTAAAGTCTCAAATAGGTCACTAGAGGGTCACTTATGTCAATTTGGAAAAAATCCTATTTTGTTGCACAAATTGCAAAACTTACAAAACTTGCAAAAATGTAAAATTGCTAGAATGTGAAGGGTCATGAGGGAAAAAGAAATGATTGATCATTGTAGATGAAGGGGAAGTTGTTTTAACTATTTGAAAACACCTTTAAAAGGCATTTGTAAAGGTGAGGAAGAGATCAAACTTTGTAATCTTGAATGTTCTACATTTTTTTGTGTTTTCTTCCATTTACCAGTCTTGTACAGAATGAACAATAGTATTTAGGTTGTGATATTGTTTTAATTTCATAAATTAATGTGTGATCCTTCAAATTAAGTTGATTGTGAAAGGATTTACTTGATTTTAGGGTTTGATTTAATCTATTTTACAATAACTAGTTTGGAAACCTAGTCAAGGGTTTTGAGAGTCTTGTGAGAGTTGAACTCATCATCCCACCGATGCATGTTTATAATTTTGGTGGAATGGATTGATTAGAGTTTTCTTAGCATTCTTTAGGTGATTTGTGTGTTGGCAGGAATAGGGAAGTCAAGAATACAGAGGTGATGTTGTTGTTACAATTGATTTTTTTGATGATTTCCATGCAAAGAATGTTGCTACATGCTAGGGTTTGTTAAAATACCAATGGTAATGGTTGGATAATGGTTTCTAGAGGTTAGGAAGACTTATTTAAACATTTTTGAAGTAGTGGCAAAGCATCTTCTGGAGTGGAATACATGTTCTCAATAAACCCTCATCCCTTGGAGTATTAACAAGCCTAACATAGAGGTTTGAGATTTGTGACTTATGGAAAGGTGTAAGTGTTCAAAATTTGATTGATCCTATCATTTTAGAACTAATTCTAAGACTGTTTATAGGTATTGAGGATTGATGATTTGTTTAAAGATGGCTTGCTTTGTATTTTTGGCCTAATTGAGGGCTTGTTCTGTGGGACAGTCAATTGTTCAGGTGAAATTTACATAACAACCTAATCAAAGTTTTTGATATGTGATAGTAGATCAAAATGGGTTCTGGAATATGCTTTGGGCTTGTGAAGATTCAATGTGGTATAAAAATTATACCTAATTTAGAGACTTATAAACCTACTAGCAAATGGTGTGTTGACTGCTAGAGAGAGTGAACTTGAGAAAATAGTGAAATTAGTGGATGCTTATGTTTTGAATATGATTTAATGGCGTTGTTAAAGATGTCTGAATGCTTGGAAAAATTTTAGAAAGAAAAACTTATTGTTTGGTGTTAGAAGCAATGTGAAACTATGGTGTAAATTGGTGATTTGAATATGCATGTTGACCAAGTTGAATGTTGCGGAGTTTTCTCACAAGGTATTTGTTTTTTTTTAGTCAATTCGATGATGATAAAAGTGATTTAAAGGTTAGACAAGAGATTGAAGCAAGAATGAGTGAATGGTTGTCTTTTTTCCTTATTGAAACAAGTTGAAATGAAGTGTAAGTTGGTGAATAGTGAATGACCTAGTTGTTTCAATGATTTTTTTTCAATGATGTTATTGATTTGGTTCATTTCATTTGATGATGGTTAAGATGTACTTGAGTCTGATAAAAGTATGGAATAGTGATTTGGTGATTTGATGGCCTTGTAATATTCAAGTGAAATTGATGGATTTTGGTGGTTTTCTAACTGATCTTCTCAAGTTCTGATTAGGGTCATGAGTACCCCTAAAGGTTGTAGATGCTTTACATCAATTTTTATCAAAGCTAGCTGATATAGTTGGTTAAGTTGTTGTTGGTTGCAGGTGCTTTATCCATCTAAGCTGCAGAGAGGAAGATTTTTGAGAAGTTGTGTGTTGAAAGACAAGCTAAGGTATATGTTTCACCATCCTCCAATGCATATTAAGTTGGGTAGAAGATGCATAGAGAGAGTGAGGCATCTTCTAGGATCTATTGTTGGGTAAGATGGATGGTTTGTTGAGTTGGTGTGGTGAAGTAGTGAGGGAGATGGATACCTGTTTGATGAAGCACTTGATTTCACAACCATTATGAGAGTGGTAAGTTAGTTTGTGAGTATTCTACTGATGGGAGTAGATGACAAGATGATTGGTCAGAGAAGGTCAAGGATGAATTGTTGGGAAAGAGGAAAAGATTTCTTAGAAAAGCAATGTGAAAGGACAGTCTTGTGTACTTTGAGTGAGAAAATATTAGTGGAAAGTTGAGAGATATGAAAGGAAAATATTGTGTCCTTTTGAATGAGAAGAGTGATTATGAACCTGATGAGTAGAGAAAGAGAAAGGAAAAAGGTAAAGAAAAGACAAGTGAAGGAAAGAGAAGTCAGAAATGAAGACAAAGCTGAAGTTAAAGGATGGAACCATGAAAAAAACAAGAGGAAGATTAAAGAGAAAGAAAGAGGAGATAGTTCAAGACATGTTGAGAAGTAGAATGAACTACAACAACCTATTTCCAAAAAGACTTGGAAAGTTTTTGTAGGCTGGTTGTATGGTGTAGGAGCACCTAATGGTGTTGACAAGAATTTTTGTAAAACTTGAATTTTCAAATGTAAAAGCATTGTAAAAGGTCTTGTGAAGTCATAATTAATCTATTTAAAGTCTCATATAGGTCACTAGGGGGTCAATTATGTCAATTTGGAAAAAATGTTATTTTGTTGCACAAATTGCAAAAGTTGCAAAACTTCCAAAAATGCAAAATTATTAGAATGTGAAGGGTCATGAGGGAAAAGGAAAGGATTGGTAATTGTAGATGAAGGGGTAGTTGTTTTAACTATTTGAAAACACCTTTAAAAGGAATTGTAAAGGTAAGGAATAGATTAGACTTTGTAATCTTGAATCAAATTTTGAAATAAAGTTCCTTGTTCTACATTTTTTTGTGTTTCATTTCATTTACCAGTCTTTTATAGACTAATGTTCAATAGTATTTAGGTTGTGATATTTTTTTAATTTCATAAATTGATGTGTGAGCCTTCAAATTAAGTTGATTGTGAAAGGATTTATTTGAGTTTAGGGTCTAATTTGATCTATTTTACAATAACTAGTTTGGAAACCCAGTCAAGGGTTTTGAAAGTCTTGTGAGAGTTGAGTTCACCATCCCACCAATGTAGGTTTATAATTTTAGTGGGATGGATTTATTAGAGTGTTCTTAGTATTCTTTAGGTGATTTGTGTGTTGGTAGGAATAGGGAAGTCAAGAATATAGAGGTGGTGTTGCTATTACAGTTGATTTTTTTGATGATTTTCATGCAAAGAATGTTGCTACATGCTAGGGTTTGTTAAAATACTAGTGGTAATGGTTGGAGAATGGTTTCTAGAGGTTAGGAAGACTTATTTAAACATGTTTGAAGTAGTGGCAAAGCATCTTGTGGAGTGGAATACATGTTCTCAATAAAACCTCATCCCTTGGAGTATTGACAAGCCTAACATAGAGGTTTGAGATTTGTGACTTATGGAAAGGTGTAAGTGTTCAAAATTTGATTGATTATGTCATTTTAGAACCTGTTCTAAGAATTTTTATAGGTATTGAGGATTGATGAGTTGTTTAAAGATGGCTTGCTTTGTATTTTTGGCCTAATTGAGGGTTTATTCTATGGGACAATCAATTGTTTAGGTGAAACATAACAACCTAATCAAAAAATTTCATATGTGATAGTAGATAAAAATTGGTTCTGGAATGTGCTTTGGGCTTGTGAAGATTCAATGTGGTATAAAAAGTATACCTGATTTAGAGACTTGTAAATCTACTAACAAATGGTGTGTTGACTGCTAGAGAGAGTGAATTTGAGAAAACAGTGAAATGAGTGGATGTTTATGTTTTGAATCTTCTTTAATGGTGTTGTTAAAGATGTATCAATGCTTGGAAAAAGTTTAGAAAGAAACAATTATTGTTTGGTGTTTGAAGCAATGTGAAATTATGGTGCAAATTGGTGATTTGAATATGCATGTTGACCAAGTTGAATGTTGCAGAGTTTTATCACAAGGTATTTGTTTTGTTTTAGTCAATTTGATGATGATAAAAGTGATTTAAAGGTAAGAAAAGATATTGAAGCAAGAATGAGTGAATGGTTGTCTTTTTTCCGTATTGAAAAAAGTTGAAATGAAGGGTAAGTTGGTGAATAGTGAATGACTTGGTTGGTTTAGTGATTTTTTTCAATGATGTTATTGCTTTGGTTCATTCCATTTGATGATGCTTAAGATGTAATTGAGTTTGATAAAATTATGGAATAGTGACTTGGTGATTTGATGGCCTGTAATCTTCAAGTGAAATTGATAGATTTTGGTGAAAGGATAAGTGAAATTTTAGTGATTTTCTAACTAATCTTCTCAAGTTGTGATTAGTGTCATGAGTACCCCTAAAGGTTGTAGATGCTCTGCATCAATTGGTATCAGAGCTAGCTGATCTAGTTGGTTAAGTTGGTGTTGATTTGTTGTTGGTTGTAGGTTCTTGACCCATCTAAGCTGCAGAGAGGAAGAGTTCTGAGAAGTTGTGTGTTGACAGACAAGCTGAGATCTATGTTTCACCATCCTCCAATGGAGATTAAGCTAGGTAGCAGGTGCATAGAGAGAGTGAGGCATCTTCCAAGATCTACTATTGGGTAAGATGGATGGTCTACTTCTAGGTGTAGAGGACTATTATATATGGTCATATTTTGGTGCCAAAAAGTCTTGTTCGAAGAAGGTGATGTGGTGTGGCATAGTTAGGTATCCAACCATGGCCTGAAATTCATTGAAATCTAGGTTTGCAAGAATAGAGGCTTCTTGAAAGGCTTTATCAATGATTTCTTTGTGTTGTGGTGAAATGCAAAGGAGTTTCAAGATAGAAATTTGTGCAGGAGTTTTTCCTAGCTGCTCTAGGAGGTTATATTGACCCTTTAGTTGAGGACTTGCGGATGGACCTAGAATAGTTATATTGGTTCTATATGTGGTAGCAACACAGTATGATTTTGGCTTGTTTATGGTGATAGTGGCAATGTTATCATCAAAGGGCATCACATTAAGGATGATGGTGTTGTAATCATGCTTGAAAGCTACATAGTTGGCATTGTTGTTATTCCTTGAAATGGAGGCTTTTCCTTTATCATGGTCTTGCAAAGGGGTCTTGAATATTGTATGATCAACATTGCTTTTTCCTTGTGAATTATCAACTAAAATGGTTTGATCCTCAATAAGGTCTTGAATGATATTCTTGAGTGTCCAACATCTAGATGTTTTATTTCCTTTTGTATTGTGGTATTCATAGTACTCATCGTCTTTCCACCAAATATGTTTGATCAAAGAAGGTTCATAATTCTTGGTGTCTGGCAGTGTGATGACATTAGATTGCAAAATTTGTTTGAGGATTGATTCGATAGGTTCACCCAAGGGGGTATATGTTCTCTTGACATGGGGAGGACCTCTTCTTTGTTGGTTGTTTTGGATAGCATTTAGTGTTTTGTATTGACTTTTTTCTTGGGTATTCATCATGCTGGATGTGTTTGATGGAGAAGGACCTTTAAGTTGAATGATTAGTCCTTTGTTTATAAGTTTGGCGTCAACAACTTTGTCGTTTGTGACATTATTTTTTCAGGACCAGTATTTTCCTTTGTCATTGTTGTGTTTCAAATTGTCTTTGTTTATCTTGACTAGTCCTCTTGTAATAAGGCATTTCTCAATAAAGACAGCTTTCTCAAGAATCTCTTCAAAGGTTGTGCAACATTGGATTTGAATTCGACTCATCAGTTACACTCGTTAAGGTTTTCTACAAACATGGTGACAAGCTTTTTTTCAGGAATATGACAAGGGAATTTGCTAACCAAGCCTCGCCATCTCTGGTAGAATGAGGTAAGTGATTCCCCTTCTTCTTGTTTTGTTGTGCTCAATGTTGCAAGGGTGACATCATTTTTAATGTTGAAGGAAATATGGTTGATGAATTTTTTGGCTAGTTTACCCCATGTTCTAATTCCTTATGGAAGATGTGAGAACCAATCTAAGGTTTCCCCTGTGAGAAGTCATGGGAATAACCTCATCAAATAGGTGGGGTCATATGCAACTTCCATACATGATGTGTTGAATTCATGGATGTGTTCTACTAGATCCCTCTCCCCTTGTATTTAGGTAAAGGTGGTGTTGTGAAATGCAGGGGAAAGGGTGGCATGTATAGATTATGATCAAATGGAAAAGGGCACAGCTCCTCCATGGAGTATGTCTTCTTGTTGGTTCCCAATTGCATGTTGTTCATTCGTTGTTCAAGGGTCTGTATATGTTGGATCAAATAGTCTGCAAGGGATGGTGTTGCATTATTTTGATGAGATGTCATAGTGTTGGCATTAGGGTCGTGTGTTGGATTTGGATTTAGATTGATGTTTTGTCATATGAGACCTTGATTTTCATATGGGTGTGGGTTGTTTTTATTTGGAATGAAGTTGGTGTTTTGATTTGTTCCAAAGGTGAGGTTTGTATTTGGTATGGTACTCTAAAATTGTGGTATGGACCCTTGATTCATGTTTTTGTTTTGGAAATTGAATCCTTGGTTTGCAAGTGAGGGTATGGGACCTTGATTTACATTTTTATATGAAGGTGTAGGCCCTTGATTGATGTTTTTATGTGAATGAATGTTCCCTTGGTTGACATTTTGGCATGAAGGAATGTTCCCTTGATTGAGATTTTGAACTAATGGTAATGACCCTTGAGTGGAGTTTTGGAATGATGGAAGGGGTCTTTGGTTTGTATTTTGAAGTGATGGAATAGACCCTTGGATGCTAGTAGACCCTTGATTGTGGTTTTGATTTGAGGTCCTTCATGAGATAATGCACACCTTTATAGGGTTATTTGGTGGAGGTTGATTTAATGAAGGCACACTTTGGAATTGGAATGATGGTCCTTGGTTTGTGTTTTGGGATGTGGGTATAGAAATTTGGTTTGTACTTTGGATCAAGGGAATGTGACCTTGGCTTATATTTTGGATCAAAGATGTAGGACCTTGTGATGTGGACCCTTGATTTGTGTTTTGAAAAAGAGGATTCATGAAAGTTTTACCCATGGTGTTTGAGGAACTACCAAATTTGAAAGTTTGACCTTGTGTGGTGGTATGAGGGGATATTTGGAAAGTGTGTTGTAGTGGTAGTAGTCATGTGTGTAGTTGTCCCAAGGGGTATGTTTACCATTTGTTGTGATGAAGGCATTCCAAATGGATTTTCAGTTTCTTGTTCTATGATGGTTGATACGTCAAAACCTTGAGGTAGCTTGGCAACCTTTTTGGCTAATGAATAGAAAAATTTGTTTGGATTGGCACCAAAAAGTTGGTCAACTATATTCAAAACTCTAGGATCTTGATTAGCCCTTTAAATCTCTTGAGGGGTCAATATCTTATTGAATTGTTCAAGGTATAGTTCTTCCCAAGGGTCACTCTCTTCTCTTTGTGATCTGTTGTTGTGGGGTGTAGATTGATTTGAATCCGTGACATTGTTAGGAAAGGGGTCGCTTAGGAAATCCATGTCCTTTTGTTTGTCTTGTGACCTTGTTTCAACCATGTGATACTTTTTCAAGTTAGGGGATAATGAAAAATGGAAATGAGACTATGCTATATTGTTTGCATTTTTAGATTTTAGGATATGAAAATGCAAGGATGATAATGCAAGGACACTAAAAGATTGATTGATGGTCAAAGTGAGTGATAAGGTGACTAAATGATGCCAATGCAAGATTAAGATGATAATGTAACTAAGGTTAAATGAGATTAATCCATGTTTTTGTATTTTTGGTATTTTTGGGGTATGAAAATGCAAGGATAATGAAGGATTGATATGATACTAAGGTAAAGTGATTTTTTTTTTTGTATTTTTGGAATAAAGGTGTAAGGTGCAACCTTAGCAATATGATTCTAAATGAGGGTGATCTAATGCAAAGGAATCCTAGAATTTTAAACAAAAGGTGGCACTCAAGCTAATGTGAACCCAAGGCAACAAATTCCAAATGTCATTGACCATAAGAGGAAAACCAAGAACAAGACACAAGACTAAGACTCAACTTGACAAAATGGCAATGACAAGACAAATGACAAGGAAAATGGTCAATGACAAATAGAATAAGTAACCAAGAATTTTCAAAAGCTCAAAGGTCTCCCTATGTTCAAAATATGAAGGTTTAGCTACAACCTAAGGATCAAAGTCTAATTTGTGCAATGCAAGGGATGAAGGAATGCAACGTATAATGCAATTTTTTCCTAATGGGGATGCTAAAATGAGCTAGAAAAACTTACAGGTCTTTGGTTTATTGGATAGAGGTCACTGTAAACTAGTTTTGATCAGATTTTGGACACAAATTTTAGGAAAAAAAATTTAGCAGACAATTATGGCCCAATTTTTATCAGATGCATTTCATAGTTGTGGCTCGGGTTGTCATATGGGGCTCTATTTCTGGAAAATGCATTTCAGACTAAAAATTGTGGTCTTTCAACTGACAATTGTAGTTCATAGTGACAATTACGAGTCTGTGTCTAACAGTTGCAATCCCAAAATGGTGTTTTTGATAGTTTTAATGTTTTTCAATGGTTTTACTCTAAATTTTTGACTATTTCTGATGAGATATGACTAGAAAACACAACAAATAGCATCAATCAATTTGTTTAGGACTAGTTTGATGTGAAAATATTTGATTTTTAAAGAAGAAAAGCACAATCCTAAGGTTGGAAAGGATAATATTCGTTGAATTGCCAGTTCAATTTCTCCTGCCACGCTTATTCAAAGTGGATAGCCTAGGAACTTGGTAGCGCTAGCTGCCTTCCACAACACTCACTTCTATGGGCATACCAAGTTTCTAATTCTTAGGTTATGACCTCCTAAAAATTTATATCTGTATAGTGAACCGTGAGAATGTGGGACAACTTCAGAGGTCCAACCTCCTACACTAGAAAATAGAGGGATTTTGGCCACTAAAACAAGAGGTGTCTAGTAAGGGCATCTTGTTTAGGAGGTACTTTTATAAACTCCCTCAAGAGGCCTCCCAACCCTTAGAAAAATGGCTTTCCATATCATAAAGATACTGGGGGAGGGCTATCGTTTCTGCTTCCCGTTGATTGCAAAATTTCCTTGCAATCACAAATTTATATAGTGGTTGAGAAGGACTTGGATTTAGTGCATTACCACTTGGGTCATTCCCTTAGGGTGAGTAATTTTTCCCACTAAGGTAGGCCCTCTAATGGGTGAACACAAAAATTGATGGGTCTAGCTTTCTAATCACTGAGTTTGCACAAGGTGAGAGCATAATACCTACCACCCTTAAACACTAAGACATGGTGTTCTTTACCCTCTAATTAAATCTATGTGAGAAAGAAAATCGTTCATTTTAAGCACCAAATGAAATGTTTTCTAATCTAAAACAAGAAAAGTGGTTTCAAAATATAATCCTTGGACATTTGAACCTACAAAACCACTTGTTAGTAGTCTCAAAAGAAATATCTTGGACCAACGAGAACACTGCACAAACTCCAAGTTAGCACCAAAAAGGGGTTAACACCAAACCAAAACTAGAATCTAACCACTAAACTAAAAATGAAAGCAAAAAGATTAACTAAACTAAAACTCAAATAGGACTAAAACTAAAGGACTCAATTTTTGTTGTTGCTCCAAGAAGCAATTATGGGAGACCCAAACTAAAGCCACATGCTGCAAATGGAAGATCAGAAACCCAAAAACTATTCTACTTGCAAAAATGAAAAGAAAGATGAAAAAGACACTAAAACAAAACTTTTTACCTAGCAAACAAATGTCACTTCTTTCTTCAATTGTGTCACTGTGTTGCGTCACACGATGGTGAATGCATTGTGTATTCGAATTTATATTCTCCCACCCATGGGTGCCTCCTACAGATGCATCATTTCTATACAAGTGCATCATTGTGTTTGACATATGTGTTGCTTCTTGGAAAATGTGTCGTGCTTAATAGTTGCATTGTTTTGTAACCAAAATCAATAAAATCTAGTAAAATATGTACGAAAAATTTACAAAAAATGATGTTCACATCAGGTTCACCAATGTGAGATGGGGTTCTTAGTTTCTAGCCTAGAATAGTGATGACCAACACCTCTAGACCATTAACCACACCTAAACAAGAGAAAACAATGAAAGCATAAGGAAAATAAAACATGAAATCACAATACTCCCCATGCTTGAATCTTGAATCACTTCCCTTGCTCTCCTTTTTCTCCTTTTTGCAATCTTTTCCCTTAGATTTGTTTCTTCACATGTGCAAATACCTACAAAATAGTAAGCAGAAAGTTGGAGACAAATAGTTGCTAAATTGAAAATGGAGAAAGGTTTCTTTTATAGACAACCTTTCAAATGGATGGCTGAGATTAATCTGCTACAAGTATTCCAAGGTCAATGTTGGAGGATGCATGAGAGGGAGGTTACAAAATGGATGGCCGATATCAAGTCTCCAAAAAGATGCCAAGATCGATGGTCCAGAATTGATGCAACAAGAATATGTTATTTTTGGAGGAATCATGACAGGTATGATGCCTAATGGCTATGACAACAATGAAGGCTATGCAAAGGGTTAATTATAGGGCATCTTTGACTAGAGGAGGTGCATAAATAATTTATTTTAAATTATATATTCGAAAATGGAGGAAAATAGAGGAAAGGGACAAGTGGCAAATAAATAATTTATTCAAATTATTTATTTGAAGAAAATGAAAAAGGAGCATTTAATTAAATTCAATAATTTAATTAAATGGGGAGATGGAAATTAAATAGGAATTAAATAATTTCAACAATTATTTAATCATGGAAGAGTAAAAGGTCGAATAATAATAATTATTTGACTATAGAGAAATAATTAAATAAATGGTGATTCATTTAATTGTAGAAGAAGGGGATATATTAGCGACACAATTAAATAATTTTAATTGATCAGGATAGAAATAAGAAGGTGAATTAATTAAACAATTAAAAATTATTTAATAGAGGAATATGATTGAACATAATTGAATAATTAAAATTAATTAATTATTGAAGGATGACGACCAAGAAAAATAACGCTCACAAACTTAGGAAATTTTTCAGTGTCTACAGAAAGGAGTATTGCAAGTATTAAGGTGTTTTCATTGATGTCAATAAGATGTCTACTGGCTAGTGTTGTCATTGATGACAACTATGTACATTGAGGAAGTTTGTTGCATATGGAGGATATTGAGAAAATTTGATAAGCAGAGAACAATATATTAAGTTAGTGGTTAAAGTGTGCTCCTGTATTATGCTTCATGTTTCTTTCATGCTGAGGATATACCTATGTGGATATAATATTTTTCTCAAGGTTGTTATAGGTCACTATATTTATAATTTTGGGTTCTAGATCATTGTACAATGCGAGATATTTTCACCAATGTGCATGGACCATTTTTTTAGTGATGTTTTCTATGGCTTGGGAGAAGTGTATTTTCTCCACATTTCTCCATTGTTTGACTTTAGGTTGTTTGAATTTTGGAAGTTACTTATAATGCTCGTATCTTTTTGTATTCAAGATATTACTTGATTTGGTGCAGTACCGAGTGATTTTATTTGTCAATATGTGAATAAGGTTTATCAGTTCTTCTAAGTTGAAGTATTTGAATAGTACAAGCTTGGATGAAGTATTCGATGAATCACAAGTAGTTCATGGATTATTCTAGATCGTATTCAAGTGAATTATGTTTTCCAGTGAAATGGTAAAAAATTGATTACTTTATGGTTTAGGAAATAGAGCAAACACATCTCCCAATCATTTCATTGAAGGGAAAGCCTAGACATCTCAATCTAAGATATGCAAAGGAAAAAGAGATCTTGCAATAGAGATGCCCTAGGATTTGATTATAAACTAGTGACGGGTTCACTAAGAATCTAGTTCTTGGAAAGACTAATGAAATGCAAATCAAAATGCTTAACACTAATATGATACAATATTTCACTAAATGACCTAAAAATGCATATAAATCAAAATAGAAAGCTACAAGATCAGAGCTGTGCACCTAGAAACTTGAAGAAGATTGGATAAAGGCATGAAATTTTAAGAACACTAATTTTAAATCCTACTGGGACTCATACGCTAGTCTAGGTGATTTAGTCCTAGATTAGGGTTTTTGGGTAGAAACTAAAATTTGGCAAAAGGATGTCTAGAACTTCTGGAATCTACAAATTTGACCAAAATAGGGATTCATATGCCAAGAGTGGCGTACTAGTCCAGTTAGGTTTTTATGGAAGTTCAAAGTTTGAAACTGCTCTTCTATGTCTTCTCTATCCTTTTCATCTGATTTCCAGTTCTGAATCTTTAGTTTGTAGCCTATAGATGTTCTCCAATGATCTTCAATGCAAGGTGACAACTTTGACAACTTTGAATACTTCAAAAAATTTCTCCAAACTTGCTCTTCAATATGTCTTCAACCTAAATCTACAATTCACACACTAAAGAGAGGGAAAAATTTTGTTTTGTTATTAGAAAGGGGTTTTCCTTGGTCAACCTCATTTTGGTAATCAAACCTTGAAATGAAATGAAATAGGAAAAGATAATGATGAATGAACAACATGTAATGTTGCAACTCACCAAATCCTAGCAATGAATTATTTCAAACATGTATGAAATGGATCTAATGGATTTAGATCTTGAATCTTGCTTTAATGTGATAGATCTTGAATTGAACACTTGCTTGAATCATAAAACCATACATCACAATTGTTAGCTCAAAAACAAACCTGATGCATGGAGACTTCGACATGATGATTGATGCTTGAATAATGCTCTAAAAAACTTGATAATCAGCACTTGAAGACTCTTGAATGCTCTTGTAGACACTTAAATGATCTTGTGAACTCAAATTTTCTATAAGGATGCTCATTCAACTTGCTAGGTGTAAAATGAGTGAAAGAACCTTGTATTTATACATAATTATGCCAAATTTCCTGAAATTACAACACTACAAGCCAACATCAGATCTAGGAGGTTAAAATCCTACCAAGAATTTGAATTAATTTTAATTTTGGGCCAAACAAGACTCATACGCTTAAGGTGGCATATGAGTTCCATTAGGCATAAATTATGGGACCAATTTCAAAAATGCTTAGAAAGGTGTAAAATCTAGATCGGGACCCAAAACCCTAGGTGGGGTTCATTCACCCAAGATGGCGTATGAGTCCCAAATCACTAAATCTAGGCCACACAACCTAAAAAACACATGAACTATGATTAGTTATTGATTTATGTCAGGATTATCCTCAAAAATATGCATTAAATGGGGCTTGTGGATGCAAAATAAGGCCAATTAAAGCATAAAGAAGCCCAATTATTTATGAAATCCCTAGAAAAGCATGAAAGTGTGTTACAAAACTTTACAACACTTCAAATAGGGTACCATTAAGTTCATTTAGATTACAAAGGCCCAAGACCTAATGTGAATATTTTAGACATATTACAACACTAAATCAAGACCATGTTAGGGAGTAATTTTTCCATCATTACATCTAGCCCCCACTTTAGTGAGAGGAGGATCTTGCTTCCAAATCACACTAAATTAGACCAACACATATCAAGAGGGGTCCAAATACACTAATTCTAGTAAGATAGGACAACCATGATCAAGAGGGTTGTGCAAACCCTTAGGACCAAGGTCCTATGGAAAACCAACATAGGCACAAAAGAACACATATGAAAATGATATAAAGAGCAATAACAAGACACACACATACACTACCAAAGACAAAGAAAAGAAAAAAAAAACAAAAGAGGGGGTGGATCAAGCTTTAACCATGTGGATTAAATCTAGGTTGTTTTTCCAAAAAATGCATGCTCACTTTGAGGCAACAGAACTTCAAGATATCCATTGGGTGAGTAATCCAAGAGAGTGAGACACATACACACGCAGATGGTATGCACTCACAACACATATGTGAGTGGCTAAGTGAAATTCATGCCTGAGTTGGGCTTCCTGCCAAACCATACCAAAGTTATACCTCCACGATAGCTTTGATGAGCACCACACAATCATGAACTTCAAACTGTGAGGGAAAACAAAACTTTGTATGCTTGGAGCTCATGAACAAAAGATGGCTCCTGGGAGGCATGCAAAGTGTGTTATAACAAGGTGGCCCATATAGCTGAATTTTAAAAATAGGGGAACATTCAAAGGAGGTCTTGCTTAGTTCATGTGAGGTCTTAGCAGGAACATTGTGCTTAATGTCTCCAAGAGAGGACCAATCAAAGAATAAAATATTCACACCTTAGGGGATGCAGTGTGTCGCATCAAGCCACTAAGAGGAATATAATATGCTAAGAGAGATCACACTCTTGAAGGAAATCACATCCAATGCCATCCACAAAGAAAAAGACGCATTTCATGGCTTGAAGACTACACCATGAAACATGAAAAATAAAATTGCAAAAGAATATATAAATACTTAATGTATGCCCCACTTTAAAAATTTCTAACACCATGTTGTGAGAATTACTTTAAAGTAGCAAATGATAAATGCTAACAATAAAGAGGACAAGAGAGATTACTTGGAAATCCCTATGCCAAGTCATATGTTTCCAAATAAAGTTGCATCATGCAAAAGGAAAAAATGAGAGGGGTTGCACCCAAAATGGAACTCAAACACATAAAAGGGATCTATGGTTGGGGTTAGTATGTTCTTGCTGCAATGTTTTTTAGAAGGCTTTCGAGAACTATCATCATTCCCCAAAAAATACTCATAGAGGCTGGAAGAGAATGACACAAAGAGAAGCGAAAACAAAAGAAAATCCTTTGGTCAACATGGAAGAGAGAGACCTAAATGTCTTGATGCCTTATGGCATCCCAAAGGAAAACACAAGACAAATGAAAAGATAAAGAAAAAGTATTTTTAGGTCAACATGGAAGAGACAAATGTCTCAGCAGCCTTGTGTCTCATCCCAAAAGGAAAACACAAGACAAATGAAAAGATAAAAGAAAAATATTTTAGGTCAACATGGAAGAGACATAGATATCTTGATTCCTTGCATCATCCTAAAGGAAAACACAACACAAATAGAAAAATGCTTAGAGCATAGAGAAGAATGTAGGTACAAATAGAGGAATGCACAAAATGAGAGAGGTACATCAAATGAAACAACACGGGGGATCACATTACACTCATGCAAACAAAAAATAAAATGAAAAAGAAATAATGCAAAAAGACTAGTGAGGCACATGCAAGTCATCCTAAACTAGGTTGTTTGCATCCCAATCATGCTCATTGTATAGCGAAGGCAAACAACTAGTCAAAGGGACAATAGCAAGTGTCGAACTAGGACCATCACCAAGTTCAACACTCTTCTTAGGAGAATTTTCGTTTAAGCTCATGGAAGAGGAAAATAATGTATTCGGTTCATTATGCACCTCCTCATCAATTTTAGTAATCTCCTCATCATCATATAAATTTATCACAATATGAGGTTGAATGATAATGTCTAAAGAAGAGTTTAGCTCTTGTTGTGGTTTTGTTATAGGATCTTTTTGTTTCAAGGAAGGGGTAGACTCATCATGCATTGCTTTAGTCAAGTTTGGATCCTAATTTTCTTTGTTTATTTCTTCATTCAACATGTGAGCAAGGGAACGATGTATATGCTTATGCTCTCTAGCAAGGTCTATAATAGTTTGGTTTTCAAGTTGTGCTTGTGTAGGAGTGGGATGATCAACCATAGGTTTATTTTCTTCCCTAAGGGGAGGAATGGAAGGAACCATAGAAGGTTGTTCAACCACTTTCTCTTTAACTTTGTAAAGTTCTTTTATTCTAGGAGGTGTAATGGGATTTTTTTTGTTATCTCTTGGTATTTTGTAGGAAGTAGGTGAAGGTTTTGTCTTAGGTTGGTCTTGGTTAATTGGGATTAATTTAGGTCCAATCATTGTTTCATCAAGGATGGTAGGTTCGGTCGTGGGTTGAGGCATGTTTTGAAGGGAAAGTTTTTCTATGCATTTTTCCTTGAAATTTTGATAGGATTTGAAAAATAAGCCCTCACAAGGTTTAATAGGTTCCATAGGCTCGAGCGGAGAAGTCTAAGGAAAATTTCCATGGAAAGACAAAGGGTTAAAACCACTATGATGGATAGTGAAGGAAACTTTAAGCATTTATGTACAACTGAAGGGAATGCATTCATGGAGCAAAGCCATGGATAGCCTAGCTTCACCCGAAATTGGTCCGACTACGGGATGATGGAGAATGAGATATCTAATGTTTTGGTCCCTGTTATTTATGTAAAGGAAGGGTGATCAATCCCATCATAGGAAAAGCAAAACCGTTATGCATCTTGATCCACGCTTTCAGTTTATCATATATTTCTTGATAAAGCTCATGCACAAGTAAGAATTCTTCAGTGATCACGTTCTCTCCACGGATGGGATCTATTAATATCCCATTAGTGAGCTTGTCATAGATTTGGTCGACTATGTAAAGAGGACCATCAATTGTATGTTTGAGTATATCTTGTGAGGAGAAAACAATATCAAGATGATTTTTAGTTCATAATTACAAGGAATAACATCTATCACTCCTACCATATCATCCATAGGATCAATATCTATAGGATCATGTTGAATAGTATCATTGTTATCATCATCTGTATCAACATTCATCAAATCATTCTTTGTAGTTTCACTAGCATTGCAAATGAAATGTTATGATTAGGCATAGGGTTGGTAAAGATTTGCAAGAGTTTTGGTTAGGAGGGAAATAGACTTATTTCCTTGATCATTAACACCTCCAATAGAAAGACAACTAGAATCAATGAGGTCTTACACAAGATGTTTAAGATGTTTACAATTTTTTGTATCATGTCCATTTTGTCGGTGGTAATGGCAATAAGAATTTGATATATAGTTTGTGGGTAATGGTTTATTAGGATTGAGAGTTTTAATGGGAGGAAAGGTGATCATCTTCTATTCTAAGAGTTGTGTCATTGTGTTGTGAAGGGTATCGGGTAAGGGAGTAAATT
>VDFB02075321.1:337089336-337173747 GCA_007258455.2 Sequoia sempervirens | reverse complement strand
ATTCAAATTTCATCAAAATCCATGCTAAACTCAAAATTTTCATAAAAAATCTATCAAAACCACCCAACTATTTAGGTCCAACCTTTACTGGGAGAGTTATCAAACCAATTATAGGGAAGCCATAACCATCATGAGATTTTAATCATGCTTTTTATTGTTCATAATCATCTGCATAAAGTTCATGTACACACAATAACTCTTTTTTTATCATATTCACTATGTACATGGGATCAATGAGTATTCCCCTTTTCGGGTTTCCGCAAACTTGATATAAAGACCATCCGAGTGTAGTTTATAGAAGAATCAATATATGTAAAGAAATGTCAAAAAATGTTGGAACTTTTAGCTATGATTTGAATATTAATAATGTTTATAAAGAGATGGAAAAGAATCATTATCATCTTCTTCATTATCATTACAGAACAAAGTTTGTTGAATGAATTGGCAATGGGCTTGTAAATATTTGTAAGTATTGATTAGGTGAAAAAACCAATTTATTTCCTTTGTCATTAATAGGTCATCCAACTAGATTTGATTAGAATGAGGTCTTGCACTTGGTTATAAATATGCTTACATCTTTCCATATCATGTCGAGGTGTACGATGATATTGAAAAAATGTTTTTGCATTAAAGTTTGGTGATACGGGTTTAATTGTTTGAATATGACTAATTGGAGGTAGTTGAATCATATTCTTGTTTAACAATTGCAACATGATCACATGGAGAGAATCAAACAACTATGAAAATTTCCTATCTCATGGCCTAAATTTATATCTAGAGTTATGTTTACAGTAGTTACTTTTGTCTCAATATTATGAGCAGTTTGACATGAATGTTTATCAAGTAATGAATATTTTGTTTTTCTTTTTAAATGATTGATAGTTGTTTGAGGCATGACTTATATGATTGACCAATAGGAGCCTATGAAGGGGTACCTTCATACCAACTAATCGATGCGATAATCATGAAGGGTTATACAAAAGTGTGTTAGGATGGATGTTTTGTTTGCAATTTCTTATCTTAGATATTAGGTTGTAAAGTTGCCACCATAACACCCTTTGAATGTCAACATCTTGAAGACTATAGGAGAATTTCAAATAAAGGGATTAGTATCGTTTCATAAAGTTTTTTATTTTCTCTTTAGGTCCTTGATTACAATGAACTAAATTTGTTAATGTAACTTGAGGATTGATGTTCACTTGAAAGTGTTGGAGGAAATCACTAATGAGTTGTGTAAAGGAGGTAATTGATTGTTTGACAATGAAAAAAACCAATCCAAGGCCATATCTTTCAATGATCTAGAAAAGAGTTTCACTATGAGTGAATCTTCAAAAATAAAATCTCTACACAAGGTAGTAAAAACTAACAAATGGTTATTAGGATATTTTTTACCATTGTACTTTCCAAAATGAGGTATTTCAATGTTTTGTAGTATAGGTGTATTTAAAATAGTGAACATTAATGAACTATGTGTAAGGTATTTTGGATGTTTACTATTGGTTTGATTTTGGTTTAAGTTTGAAATTTGTTGTTGTAATAATGTCATGCTTTAAATAAAAAAGTTGATTTATCACAAAATCATTGGGCCACATGTTGTGAGAGTTTTTCAAGTATGGTGAACTAGTATGGAGGAATGGTGGGATATTATATTTCATGTTTAGGAGGGGTGATGAATATGGAGGTGTTATAGGTGAAGGGACAAAACTATTATAATTTCCACTAGAAATTCCTAAGCTTGAGTTTAAACCATTGCTATATTCCATCATTGATGCTATGACTGGAGGTGTAAAGTTGGGAATAGAAGGCATTATTGTGGGAGAGGAAACTTATTTTCCAAAAGGATTTTGAGCATTAGTCAAAAATTTCGTGAAACTAGCTACCAAAGGAATATTAGAATCTACTATATTAGCTAGGCTACGTAACACTTCTATCCCTTCCTAATCATTTACCAACTTCCCAATGCTATCCAAAAGAGGAATTGCTTCTCCATCCAAAGGTTCAATGCTTAAGAATTGTTGAATTCATTGTAGGTCTTTATCCAATTATTCTAGATTATCATTGGGGACCTTAGAAATAACATATGCCAAGTCCACATAAATGTTAGGTTACAAAAAAGACATGGGTAATGTAGGACTAGGGAGGGAATATAAGATGGATTGGGTAGACATAATACGTTGAGTGAAAGAGTTATAAGAATCAAGCTCAACATTGGCTATGATTGCAACATAGGAAGCCATAAGTCTACAACTACATCTCACGTGGGTATTAGTGAAGTGACACAAGGTCATGAAGCTCATAAATTTTCTACAAGATTCAAAACAATTTAATGCTCATACAATGAAGGGAAAACACAAAATAGTCACAAAAACTAAAATAATTTGCACACACAAAACCCAAAACAACATAAGAATCATAGAGATAGAACTATGATCCAAATCTTTGTCAAAACTGATTGGACAGGGAATTGGCACCCTAGACTGATGAGGTTGATTTTTGTTAAATTTAAAATCTAAAAATGAGATATAGTATCTGAGGATCCTAATTGAAGATGTTTAGGTCTGTCAATAGGAATACTTTTAGAAATGTGCACAAAATTTTAATTGTATATACATGCAGCCATAATGCCTGATTAAATATAAAAACAAATCAATCTAATTAAAATCGGACAATATAAATGAAAATAGTATAAAAATACCCTAGTTTTTTAAAAAAATCCAACAAAAAACCTAGTTTTTAACAAAAATCTATAAAATTCTCTAATTTTTAATCCAAATACATAAAAAACACTATTTTTAAGTGAAAATCCATTGCAAACATTCAATTTTCATCAAAATCCATGCTAAACTCAAAATTTTCATAAAAAATCTATCAAAAAACCCTATTTTGAAAAAAATCAACTAAAATTAAACAAATCTTATTGAAAATTTGATTAGAGCAAATAAAAAATCAAGAATCTAACCTTTTGCAGATGGATTTGACCAAATCGGATATCTGATTTGCGGAAACAACTTTCCACTGTGCGCCTGCCACGGTTAAGCAAATGTCGAATGAATATGAGTTTTAGTCGGCCCGAAATAGATATATATATGTGTCAATAAAATCGGATATCCAATTTTCAAATCTAGGTTTTTGCTTTGCCTCGATAGTCACCCGAGCCCCATAAAGTCAACTCGGCATTTTCGCATTTTTGAGTCGTAGAAACATGTATTTTTTTATCCATTGCCACTTTTTGGCATACCATGATCCTGCACATGCCCAGGGATATTTGAAATTGAATTCTTAGGCATTGTGTTAGGTCGTAGGAATGTAGTATAAACAAAAAATGCATATATTCTTAATGATGCTTGCTATAAAAATATAATAAAATTATGTAAATAGGTTATTTCATTATGAGGCATGGGTGCTCAAGGTATTACACAAATCCATTATAGATTTCAAAATAACCAACCCTACTCACACCTTCATATGGTATTCTAGCCTTTGTCACACTTTATTACATACCTCCTCTAGTGAATGGACTAAGCAGATAAGCAAACAACTGGTTCTAGACTTCATCCCTACTGGACATATTGTGCCTATTCACACGAAGACTATATAATTGTATATACATTTCTCTTCTAGAAATGATATTAATTTTTAGTATTTCTTTGCTACACTTATATTGAATATATTAGGTAAATTATAGAAGAATATTATTTGATTGGGTGATGAAGTTCCTTAGTCCTCATTTTTTTTCCTTTTGGGAAAAGGTTGATGAGAATCCAGGATACAATATTTATCATGATGGAAGAACCATAATCAAAATTTATGGTTCTCTTATTTCTCACAAGTTTCCTATTTTTTTATCTAACCAAGTTATAGTTATATGAATCATATGGTACATGTATGAAGTAGATAAATTTAATTTTAAGTAACCTTGGAAAGTTGGTTTCTACCTTCCCAATTCAAAATTGGTATCGCTATATTTGAAAGGGAAGTTTATTATCTCATGGCTAGAATCATTAGAGGGTATGGAATAGAATTGGATAGAATAATCTATTATGACCCTAAGCATATTATTAATAGAATGAAGGAAAATGTTGGGAGGTCTAGTTATAAGTATCAATACTTTGAAGGACAATGTTTACCTCACAAAAACTGAGAGAGATAGTAGGATGGAGAAGATGGATAGGATAGTAGGAGCTAGGTTGATTTAGAAGGTGAATAATCCAAGGTTTAATGAGCTTTGAATGATATCAAATACCTAATGTAGATATTAGAAATGATATAACTTTCAAGGTTGGAGAACACATATTTAATGAACCAATAAGTTTGGCATCCCCTTGAAGGTAGAATAATATGATAACCAAGCCTAGTAACTTATAAAAATTTTAGAAAGAGACCCTTCCATGGAAGATATGAGGAAAAATCTTGTGAATAATTCCTTTCTAAAAAATAGTGTGTAAAATCTAAGAAACTTAGAATTTTATTATTAAGAATGAATACTAAAATCAAATGGTTAACTACCAATTAAAAAAGAAGTTAGTTATATTCTTGAAGATCAATTTGAAGCAAAAACCTTCATGAAAGAGATAAGCATGAAATTTGATAGGATCACCCTTGAACAAGGAAGGAAAACTGTGAGAGACGGTTGCCACCTCTTGCTACCAAGTTGGGATATCACTTCAACTATTACCTTGGACATAATTAGAAGAGATATAAGGAGTAAAATCCAAAAAAAAAAGAAATTGGTTCTAAATTCCATCCAAGGTTTGAAACATTAGAAATTTGGGTCGTTTCTAGGTAAAACATGATAAACCACATAATTACAAGAATCCCTAAGAATTAGGATGATGTCTAATTTCTATAAGAGGAAGGAATACTTCTACATGAAAGGATACAACTTGTGTAGTCAATATATACATGTTTATTGAAGCTACCACTAAGATTAGTCAACTTGTGTAGAGCATGTCGATTACCCTCTTTTAGCCAATTCTTGGCTATTTTGTATCATTGTGTTAAGAGCTATGTTCCCTACCATCATAGTAAACCCATAAAGAGCTATGGGCTTGTGGCTTCTGGAGTTGAACGCTTTGTTTGGGAGGCCCTTTGTTGAAGAGGTTGACCCCTTATATATATTCAGCATTGTGTTTAAGTTACTTTATTTTGAGATCCAACCATGTATTCAAAGGTCGATCCCAAGCCTTCTATATTAGAATAAAGAAGTTATCAAATGTTAATAGATGCATGTTTCTTTGAGCATGGGAACAAATAGCCAAGCCATCCCATCATCCTATTCATACGTTTAACATTCAAAATATAGCCATAAAAGGTTGAGTGATGCATAAGCATCGAGCTCAAATTATTGGCACAATAGAGGTCAAACATTATCGTTCGATTTCATTGTACATTCTAATCATGGTCCGATTGAATGAACCAAGAACGATATCCTTGTTTTTTTAAATGTTGGTATTCCCTTCATTGCATAAGTAATGTCTCTACTCAAGCATTTCAAATCATTTGATTCATTGAGCTTTGCAATAGAGCAGAGTGATATCCTCTATGAGTTTAAAGAAGCCTTTACAGGCCAGTCAATGCTATTTACATTGACCATTATTTATTGTTTCATAAACTACAAATGATGTATTAAATGTATATATATATAATCACACTTATATATATGTATACATTCATGTATTCGTACTACATGTATAAGGGTGATGGAAAAGGGTTGAGCGATCACTTCATTGAGCACTCAACTCGACTCCAATGAAGCCTTAAAACTATATTTTTTTAAAATGGTGTTCAAACTGGATGAATTAAAAGTCTTGATAGTAAGATAAGATATGAAGAATGAATATCAACCAAATGACATATATCATTTTGATTGACCTTAAATACATATTCTTCATAACATAGCAACACTTATTTAAATCTAAAGTTTTCAACCAAACTTTATCATTTCAGTATGCTGGAAATGGAATATCAAACTTTGTCACTCTTTTGGTGTCTTAAAATTATAGAACAAACAATGACACATAAATATTTAAACCAATTGAATACTCTTTCAATGATACTTTTTCTCTTTATTTGAGTATAGTTGTTATGGTTCAAGTTGTATAATAGTATGAAATTCTGATAGAAGCTATTATTTCCTCTAGAAATAAAGATCTATATGTAAATGAATCATTCTGAAAATTATTTCTTTTAAAAGGAATGTATACGCATACATTTTTAGCTATGATTAGAAGGCCATATATGTGTACATGCATAAATACTTCATTTATGCATATACACATACATGTGATATACCTTCTTTAAAAATTATATCATTTTCTTATTTGAATGTAGATTTCATTCCAAGAAAGATGGATTAAATCAAATAATGGAAATTTGTAGAAGGTTGATGCATGTACTGTGACAATTTCATGATATTGTTGTTATGAACATGTATCATGTTTAAAATCTAATTGCTTAATGTCAAATTTGGTTAAGTTTCTTGCATATGCATGTTAAGTAGAGATAGTCAAATGAATCGGATATAGACTATGAAATAGATAGATTGATTCAAGAAAGATTGGCTAGGAAAAACTATTGAAACCAAATTTATTGTTTGTAAATATGAAAACACAGATAAGATGTATGTTATCTTATGTTGTGGGAGGTTATCTTTTGGGACAAGTGCCAAAAATGGGCTAACAGAGAGATAGGTTTTGCTTTTCCAAAATCTATATTTTTAGTTGTATACAATAATGCTTGGCCAAGCATTTGTAGTCCATTATGTTGAATGGTCTAACTTTTATGATGTAATCTCTATACCATTTCCTTGCATAGATCTTCCATGTTCTAAACGTAGATAGAAATGCATGCAAATGTTTGGAACACACCAGATTCTGCCTTGCAAATTGTATCGCTTGCTAAGTATTACATGCACATGCAAAGTCGGGCATTCTTCGAGTTAGTAAGAATACCAGGGAAGCATATCTTCATGGTTGGATGAAAAATCACCTGAACCATGTTCTCATCCATCGGATGCGATGAGAGTTGGAGAGGATGATATGGAAATCCCATTCTCTTGGTTATTGTACTGTGTAATTCATGATGTAAATTGAGTTGACTAAATGGCAAGATGACCCAAGTCAAACCATGTAAATTTTTGTAATTTGACATTTGGAAATGAATATTAAATATTATTTTGACATGAGATGCTATGATGGAAAATAGCTAATTAACTATGTCTTTAATTTTATTATTCATAATGTCACATTTATTTATTTTTGTGTGTTAATTACTTGTGACACATTACATCGACTTGGGTGGATTGAAACTAATGTTGCTCTAAATAATTCTTTAAACAACCTTTGCATACCTTTGCATCCATTGCATCCATGAGATTTCAAGTCAGTTCATCAACCTTTGCATCCATTGAGACTAATGTTGCTCTAACTAATTCTTATAATGGATGACTAATGTTGTGATCTTCTCCCAAGTAGTTCACATACCTTTGCATCCATGAGATTTCAAGTCAGTTCAACAAGTTGCTATAAAATGGCATGTGTCATCCATCCATGGGTTCTCAAGAATGTCTCTCCTATAAAGGGAATGCATCTTTCTTCTAAAAGAGGTTAGAAAAAAGATGCATATATGAAATTTGTACTAAGTTTGTAATAAGAAATACAGTGTTCATTATTTCTATACTAGCTTTTTTTGTAATATTTTATTTCTTGATTAAATTAAATAAATGAATTCTATACAATTTATTGTCATCTCCATTCTTGCATTTTGATGGTTCTCTGAAAGGAATAACCATGGGTTATAAATTTCTTCTCAAGCATTTGTTGTGTTTGATTTTTTACTCTACATTAGTTTTTTCAAGGAACAATACGTCTTTCATAGAAAATGATGGGGAATGAGAGTGTTATAAGTAGACTAGTAAATAGGATGCAATATACACACAAGACATATTTATTGGACATATTATTGTAAGACAATAATAAAATATTAAGACCACCTAAAATAATTGTTATTAAAACATAAGGGTGATGTTTTGTAATGAATTTGCATTCCTTTAGGATAAGCACCAATCCATATTTTGAAAGGTCTTCCCAACCCATATATTGTTGAAATGGTAAATATAATTATAAGATAATTTATTCTTAATTATCTTATTTCTTCATACATCAATATCAAATCCACAAGGAACAAATCAACCACTCCTCGTAATCTCATAAATTATTTTTATAATGTATGAATATTTACATTTGTTACACACAATAATGTAATTATTGCATGTATTTCTAACCAATGTACCTTAGAGGGATACCCACCTTGGTCTCGAAAAACCTAAAGTGCATGAGAGATCAATCTTTACACCCATCTTGTTTGTTGACCAACCTCTTAGTGGTTTTGAGCATAATATCTTGCAAATATTTAGAGACTATTGAATGTAGGTCTAGGAATCAACATGAGGAAGTCTATAGCCTTGGTGAAATTATAGAAGAAAGTGGACTTTGGAGGAAAGCCATTTTGAGAAGGGAAACTTTACAACTTTCATGACTTACACTGACTTAGAAAATTGGCTATTCTGCCTGTTACCCAATTTTCACCTGCGGGCTCAATCAGGCAGGGGAACCTATGTTTTCAAGTGTTCGTGAAGGCCAAATGGAGGAACATTTGCATCAAGGGTTAAATCATACATTTGATGCTATTTAACAAGGAAGTCTATTGGAAGGTATGCCTCAGTCAAACCTAGTATAAAACTCCTCAAAGAAGAAAGTCAATGAGACCCTCCAGTTGTCTTGCCAACTAGTTGTTGTGCTATATTCATTTGAAATCCTCAGGTCGCTGAGACATTTTTTTTCACCATGAGTTTTCTATCTCTCCCCGACCAAGTAAGTCCCACCGACAATTGTTCACAAGGTTAGCATCGAGGAGAGTGGTTTACCTTCGCTCTAACCTTTGGCCAATAAATGGAACTCTCGGCGTAATGTTTTGAGCTAGAGGAGATGTCTCGCTAACAGGGTGAAGTCTCGCTGAAAGGTTGTGGCTTCGGCGTGATGTCTTGCCAATGACCGGTGGTCTCGCCGAAATGACCGACGTCAGAAAAAATTTGTGCCCTCGGTGTAACCTCTTGTCGATCAAGTGAAGTCTCGCCAAAATAGAATGGTCTCGGGGAAAGGAGTTAGCATCGGTGTAATGTTTGGCTGACAGGCTGAGGTCTCGCCGAAAGATGAAGAATTCGGCATGATGTCTTGCCAACCTAATTAAGTCTTGCCAAAGGATGGTGCCTTCGATGTATTTTTTAACTTTGGTGTAAGGTATCATGACACATGGGAGTCTCACCGAAAGAGGCTGGCATCGGGGAAAGGTTATGAGTTCAGGGTAATATCTCACCGACAGGGTGGAGTCTCCCTAAAATGGTCTGAGCTCGCTGAAAGATCATGACTTCACTGAAAATCCTTGCCGGTTGTGGGAGGTCTTACTGAAAAGGGATTGTCATCGGGGAAAAGAACCCTTGTTTGCTATGATGTCTAGCCAACAGCGATAGTCTTGTCAATGTTTTTGGGGTATCAATATAACTCTTCCAACTCGATGTGAAGTCTTGTCGATAGTTCTAAGCTATACCGATTGTTGCTGAGTATAATCGCATCGAGGAGACATGCCTAGTTTCTCACCGACATGTGATTTTGTTTGAACGAATTTTGACCGCCTGAAAATCCTACGTGGTGTCTGTTCAACCAATCAGAGGAAGTTGAAGGCGAACCAATGGCAGTTGGACTGTTGTGGCTATTCTTGTGAGGAAGATCAACGGAATGTGAGCGGTATGGATCTGCTCTGTGAATGAGATGATGAATCAGTTCAATGGACAGTAGTGTTCATCTATAAAGATCTAACAGGGGAGGTCAGATGCTGCTTCTCGAAGACGGTCAACTTGCAGAAAGATCTTGAGTAGGAAAAAGGCAGAAAGGAAAAAACCTCAAGTCACAATGATAATTGTGGTGTGTACTGGCAAGGGATAGATTGACATTTATGATTATCAGAACAACCACATTCAAGGTGGCTCTGATGGAAGTTCGAGGGTGGAGATGGAGGCCAGAGGTTAATGTGATTATTCCAAAAGTTCTAGAGGCCATTCCTGGAGTGATCCTTCATCGACATGGACATGGGGGAGGCACATTGAATGCAGCTTTAGCTTTAGTCCAAAAGATCTAAGGGGCCGACGCTTTTGAGTTTTGTTGTATATATGGCATTTTTTCCTCATTTTGTAAAAGAGTTCTTCTTATGCTTTTCAGAAGTTTGTGACTTTTGCAGTCCTCTCTCAGATTAGCAAGCTTTTGTAACTCATTTGGAGCATGATATATAGAATTTACCTTGGTTACCATTGATGGTTCAATTTTCCTTCTGGTTCTTGCAAAATATTGTGCATTTTCAGGTGATTGATCAAGCTACTTCGTGAAATCTTTCTATTTCCTTATAGCTTTGTCTCATGTTAGCATGCCTTTCTTTGCAAAAGTAGTATTATGTAGGTTACAAATTGTGTTTTACTGAATTGCACATGAACTTTTAATTTGTGAAAATTTGCTTTTCCTTCTTAAAAGTGTGTGCATGTCAAATCTGTTTGTGAAATACTTATGCATAATCTAAAGAAACTTGTTGTGCAATCCCATATCCATCATCAGTATTCAAGTGTAACCTAAGTGTCTCATTGCTCTTGTGATTTTGGTGTATCACCATAGGATTTAATTTTCATTTTTATGCACTCCTTCTCCCTTTTCCTTACAAAGATCAGTAGTTTAGGTGATACCAAAGGAAGTCGGTCTTCCCCAGAGGTTCTTTTCCATTTTTTAGGTGACCCACAACCTGGAAAAGTCCCCATGTTTCTCTGAAGTATCAAGTTCTTCAACTTGATAATGGTGCAATATCATAAGATAACACCTCCATACTTAGAAAATTTTTGGATCTTAAGTATATGCATGGAGGATGAAAGGGAAAGAAACTATACACAAATTTTGATCATGGGGAATGCTGGTAATAGGAAATGGGAATTTTAGACCACAAACATATATTATAGAAAAAGAGGACATGGCATTTTTTGTAAGTATCATTGTGTTTTTTTCATGACATCTTAAGTGCTTAAGAATGTAATATGACTTATTGAAGTATTTAAATCGTAAAAAATGTTCTCATGTGTTTGGCTATTAATTTCTTGGGAGAAAGATTTGGGAATTACATATAAAGCCACTTATTTTCAACCACTTAAGTAACTATAAAATATCATAAACCATTCGTAGGGTAGAAAAATGTACCCCTTGCTTAACTCAAGAATAATTAATGATAAATTGGACTTGGTATCACCTTGATCTAGTGTTGTGAGGTGTTTTACACATCCACATTAGGTCTTGGACCCTTTTTAAGCTAAATTCACTTAACTCTCCCCTAATTTAATGTTGTAAAGTGTATTTATTTACACTTTCACATTAAATTTGGGAGGCTTGTAAATCAAGTGGACCTAATCCAGTGTTGTAATGTGTTTTACACATTCACATGGGATTTAGGACTCTTCTAAGCTAAATAGACCCAATTTTTCCTTCATTTAGTGTTGTAAAGTGTACTTATTTACACTTTCACATTGCATTTTGGGCCCTATTGCATATATGACCTTTTAATAGGCCCCTATGACCCCATATTGTGCATCCCAAGGCATATTTCAATCAAAGACCCAACAATATCAACATATAAACTTAAATTCTTCACTCCTCAACACTTTAGCATGAAAATAGCCCTTGTGGGACCCATTCGCCACCTTGGGTGAATGAGTCCCATTTGGCCTATTTTTAAGGCTTTGAGCGGGAAAAGTGGGTTTTTAATTCAAATTTCTCCTATGTCAGCCTTGGGGATCAAATTAGTGGTCATGTGAGTGGATTGCCTATATAAGCAAGCTCTCAAATCATCATTTCATCATGCATTCATATTATCAAGTCAAGCATTCAAAGGTTGGGCATTTCAAGACTTCACAAGATCATTTCTAAGGCATTCAAGGGAAAAAATCTTTATCAATTGTTGCATAAATTCAAGATCCATCATCATGTCAAGCATATCAAGCATCAAGCATGTTAGTGAGCTATTGTTTTAATGTAGCATTGAAGATCCAAGACCAAGCATTGTTCCATTCTTATTGTCAAAGATCAAGATCTACATCCTTCATGGCCATTTCATGTTGAATTGCAGATTTAGAAGACATCATTCAAGGTATCATTGTCCATGTTTCATATCTTATGTTTCATGTTTCATGTCCTTGTTTCATTGTTTCATCATTCGGTTTAATTACCTAAATGGGGTTTGACCAAGGAAAGCCCCCATTCCCTAACAATCGACATTTCCTCTCTCTTTCTTTGTGTGATTATAGATCTAGGTGTCTTGGAGCTTAGAATATCATTGAAGAATAGGTTACAAGGTTTTTGGAGTTGTCCCCCCATTTGCTAGGTCGTCATCTTCACAAAAATTCACCTACATGCCCGAAATTGGCAATTTCAGGTTTGAAAATTGAGAGGAATATGAAGAGCGGACATTAAAGACCATATTCATACCTTCAAGTTTCAGAAAACCCTAAGTGGGCTCATTCGTGAAGATTGGTGAATGAGTCCCATTTTGGGTCAATTTTGAGATTTTTGCAGTTTCAGATACCCTTTTCGAGAAACTTGTTCTTGTACAGAAACCCTGATCAGGGACTAATTCGCCTAGAATGGTGAATGAGTCCCACTATGCCTAAAATGTAATAATTTCAATATTTCAGAGCTCCATTCCATCTCTCTCCAAATTGTAGGTGCACACTTTCAGTTTTGTATCTTTTTGTTTTGTTTCATGGTCATTTCTAGGTCATTCATTGAAGCATTGCATCAAACTAGGGTTTTGTATTTCATCCTTTATTGCATTGTCTTTCCAAGTCTGAACTTGGTAGTGAACCCCTCTTGTAATCTAAAATTATATCCTAGGATACTCTATTGTTAGATCTCTTCCTTCATTCTCCATCGAGTTGAGATCTCTAGGGTCATCCTTGAATATGAAATATAGAAGATTGTTGCCCTAGGTCTTGAACCCTAGTGGACACAAAATTCTATGTTACACTATTAAACTAGTAAAACCATAAACTAATACTAAAGTGAGTAGGGGTGTCTCACAAGGAAATACATACCTCATAAATTATTAAATAACTAAAAATAAATTTAGCACAAACATAACAATATTAGATATTCTTCTTATACTTGAATCTAACTCAATCCTATATCCCAATGGTTTGGACTCTTAGACTGAGATTGCATGGGTGAACATGGTATTGGATTAGAGTTGCTTATGCAACCTCAACCTTTAGTTTCAAAATTCAAAATTTATTATGAACCAAAATTAACCCATTCCTAACAAGTCATTTCCCACCAAATTACACATGAAATATTCAAATTTTAATGATATGATGTCATATAAGAAGACAAAACCTTTCACCATTCAAAAATACATCAATCATCATTACATACAGTTATACTAAAATCAAGAACTCAAGCATCTATAGCAAGCATTACATAAGCATCTACATAGATAAGGATAGATGCTTAAAAATTTGTATTTTTTGTGGCATGTCTTCAATCTTGCTCAAATATCACTAACTTATATATAATAGGGCTTGACTACAATCAAACAAGTTATGGATTACCCCATTTGATAATGCAGCGTAGAAAATTGTACTCCTTTGTAGGTGATAGTACAATTTCACGCTTAGTTTGGACCTATTTTAGTGACCTTACATTTATGCATTTTCACCTTTCCTAAATAGGCTTTAATTCCATTTATTATGCATCTCAAGGCCTATTTTTATCATTTTTTGGCATTGAAACATGCATTGAATAAATGCATTCAAACATTAATTTTCCTTGGATCATGTGTGTCTTGGACTTATAAGCTAGGACCCATTCGCCCATAGGCGAATGGGTGCCCTTTAAGTGCCAAGACCCATATTTTTAAATATGTTTTTGGTGGCATTTTAAGGTCTCAACTTCAAATAGTAAATGTTGGATATCGGGATCTAATATTCATGAAATTAGAGAAATTCCTATAAAAACCTAATCTTTTTTCCATTTCAAACTAGATCAAGAAAAGAGGAAAACAAGATAGCATTCAAGCAAGCAATATTCAAAGTCTTGGAGCAGCATTGTTTGTAATTGCAAGTATTCAATTCCATTTGTAGATTTTGAAGAAGATTTTGTCACATGATTGAAGGTTGATGCCAATAGAAGGACATGATGGATTCTAGTTGTGGGAGATACATTTGGCTATTTATTCTCACCTAATGACTTGTTCCCTAGTGTTCTCATCCTCAAGCTTCATTCTACTAGCAACCTACAATAAGGTATCATTATGTTTCTGATTTGTTTAGGGTGTTTTGAATTCTCCCTAAGTGAATCTTTTCATTATCATATAGGAATCATACTCTAATGCACTTGAGTAGGGTTATCTTTGCATTTTAGCTCATAACAACCTTAGATGCACTTAAGGTTAGGGCTTGCACACTGTCGAGGCTTAATTACCAAACTTGGGGTTTGACTGAGGTAAGCCCCCGTACAAATAAACAAACTTTTTTTGTTGTAGATATATTATAGGTTTGGATATGAAGATGAATATTTACAGTTATAGGAATAGAGCGCAAAATAAGGGCTACAAATTTAGTTTTTTTAGTTTTGGAAAGGCCTGTAAGGACCCATTCACCTAGGGGTGAAT
This sequence comes from Sequoia sempervirens, assembly GCA_007258455.2. Taxonomy (NCBI): domain Eukaryota; kingdom Viridiplantae; phylum Streptophyta; class Pinopsida; order Cupressales; family Cupressaceae; genus Sequoia; species Sequoia sempervirens. Next base: position 337,159,002 of record VDFB02075321.1, on the reverse strand, counting down.
CAATCCATTATTAGACCTCAAAATTAGCTTTTGGTGATAGGTACATGTGTTGAAACCCTTCTTATATCAGCTTGTAAAAGTTTTGTAACAGTATCTACATTTTTAAGAATCTAGATTTTAGGTATTAGGTCTTATTGTTCATTTAGATTAAGCATTTCAAATCATTTTAATTTGGTTTCAAATTTGTCCTATTGTCTTAAGGACTGAGATCTAGGTCTGATTGGCTCACCATTGAGATTGAAATTCAATCTTTACACCTTGTGATATCTTTTCTAATGAAATTTGTGGGAAAATGCACCTATTGAGATCCCTAAGGTTCTATGCACAATCACAATCATTAAAACCTTTATAGGGGACCCCTTTTCCTTTTATTTCATAATAAGTCCTAATAGTGCTTATAAGCATCACCTAGGTCAAATATTTGGTGAATATATATTTTGTAGCATCATAAATTGTCACCCTTGATAATTTCACTATATTTTTCTCCCCCTAAATTATTGAGCCTAATTGGGTCCATAATTTCCTAAATTATGCATTCTATAGCCCAGTTGTACCACTTTCTAAGAAATTGCAAGCATTGAACAAATGCATCCAATTAATATTTTTCCTCTGACACTTGATGTCCTAGAGAATAGGGTTGAGACCCATTCGCCCTAAGGCGAATGGGTCCTCCTATTCTATCGTGGACCAATTTTGGGCATGTCGGAGTGGCCATCTTAACATTCAAAATTCAAATTGCAAATATTGGCTATCGAGATTTAATTCTTAGAAAACTAGAAAAATTCCTATTGTAGTGTAGAAAAATGTATCCCTTTACATTTTCACACTTGTTTGGGCCCTCCCTGCTAAAATTGGGTTTCTTTATGCCTTATTTGGTCATATTTTGCATCCACAAGCCTTAATTAATGCATCTTTCCGAGGATAATCCTAACATGTATCAAGTTACAATTCATAATTTAATGATTTTGGATTGTATGGCCCAAATTTAGTGATTTGGGACACATACACCACCTTGGGCGTATGGGTCAACCTAAGTTTTGGGGCCTAGATCTGAATTTGGCATTGAACTTAACATTTCTTGAAATTTGTGTCCCAAGCTTAGCCTAATAGGACTCATATGCCACAATTGGCGTATGAGTCCCACTTAGGTTAGACCTAATTTAAATTCAAGTTCTTAGTGGTATTTTATTCTCCTAGATCTAATGTCAGCTTGTAGTGTTGTAATTTTGGGAAATTTGGCATAAACAAGTATAAATACAAGGCTATTTCACTTGTTTTTCATCTAGCAAGCTTACAGGTCATCAAGTTATCATAAGAGCATTAAAGAGTGATTATTAAGCAATTTGGAGCATTATTCAATTATTAAGCATCATGTCAAAGTCATCATGCATCGTGTTTGTTTTTGAGCGAACATTTGTGATATTAGGGTTTTATGATTCAAGCAAACATTCAAATCAAGATCCACAACATTCAAGCAAGAGTCAAGATCTACATTCATACTAGCCATTACATACAATATTGCAGCCTTTATTACAAGGGTTTGGTGAGTTGCAACATTACATATTCGTTCATTCATCATTCCTTCTTTCTATTTGATTTGATTTCAAGGTTTGATTACCAAAATGGGGTTTGACCAAGGCAAACCCCTATCCACTAGCAAAACAATAGTTTTTCCTCTCTTTGGTGTATGATTGTAGATCTAGGTGGTTTAGGTTGAAGATCCATTGAAGAACAAGATTGGATAAAAGTTGTCAAGTTGTCAAAATTGTCACCTTGTTTGCAAGATCACAGAAAGTTGTCTACAGAGAAGAATTCAATGTTTCAAAACTAGAGATTTGGAAGGAGGAAAGCTATAGGAAAGCACTAGAGGATATCAAGATTTCATAGCAACCCTGATACTAGGACTAAATCATCACTTGTGGCATGAGTCCTAGTATACCTTTTTTTAGACTTTTTTTGTAGATCCTGACTTAGCAATTCTAGATTTCGGTTTTGGTCTGAAACCCTAACTTAGGACTAAATTGCCCCTACTAGCATATAGTCCTAGTGTGCAAATCAAAATTAGTATTTCTAGGATTTCAAAACTTCATTCAAGTCTCTTCAAGTTTCCAGGTGCACCTCTATACTTTCTTAGTTTAATGTTTTGATTTGAATTCATTTCTAGGTCATTTAGTTAAGTCTTACATCTCATTTACATTTCTTGTTTTTCCAAGCCCTAGCTTGGTGGTGAGCCCCTCTTTAGTCTTTAATCATTCCCTAGGACACCTTATTGCAGATCTCTTTCCATCATTCTATCCCTTGATTGATATCTCTAAGGTATCCTTGAATGAACTAAGTGAAATAGGCCCTTATCCCTTGTGTTCCATCTCCTAAAAGGTGGAGCACCCTATTTCCTAGGTTTCACCTATAATACCTAGGTATTGCATCATTTGAAATATAACAAGAAATAAAAAGCATTCATGAGAAAAAAACTACTGTTAAGATCATTCAAGATCAAGTGAAGAGAAACATTTAAGAGCTTTATTACAACAATTCAAGATCCTAACATCATGTCAAATCTTATGTGATTTTATGTGTTCATGTTATTATGGTTTTGTGAGTTTATTTGGGGAATGATATCAATTTTGAGCTTTATTATATTACTTACCAAAGACGTATACTGGCCCTCAGATCCCTCCAGTGTTCTATTCTATTTTTTTTCATGTTGCATTTGGGGGAAACTCCTTCTCATGGTGTAGCTTTATTTGGAAACATATCATTGGCATAAGGCTTTCCAAATAAGCTCTTGTGACATCTTATCGCATGGTATTTATCATTTTCTACTTTAAAGTAATTGCACAACATGTTTTTTGCAATTTCTTTAAAGTGGGGGCATACATTGGCATTATTTGCTTCATTTTGTTCACATTTGTTGGACTTAGTGCTACATTGACTTTGACATTGGTATTTTTTGCTTCACTTTGTTTACAAGCATTGAACTTAGTGTTGTGTTGGCATATCATTTTGTACTACCTTATCAAAGTTATCAAGAAGTATAACTCTGTGTATGGTTGGCATGGGTTCACACATAGTGAATAGAAGACTTCACTAGATAAGTAGTGTGTTTCTCAATTGGTTACCATGTCTTGGGATCTCACCTAGTGAATATCGAACTTCACTAGCCCGTGATGCCTTCCTGATTATGATTCACCTAGCAAATATCATACTTTTATATTACATGATTCATGAATGCCTTTGGTATGAATCCTACCATAACATAACTTGTTAGTCCATACCCTCCTTTTGAATTTCATGTTGACATTGTATGTTTGTGTATGTTGTCTTGTTGTATATCATACATGTGTGTGTTCCTTTGTGCTTAAGTTGGTTTTCCATGGGATCTTGGATCTTGGGGGCTTGATCACCTCCCTTGATCCTAATTCATCCTATCTCTTCAACATTTAAACAATTAGACTCCTCTTGACATGGTTTTTCTATTTTAGTGTGAGTTTGAGCATAAGTTCATACTCTCACTAAAGTGAGGGCTAAATGTAAGATCATAAATTGTCACCCTTGACAATTTCACACTATGTTTTGCTTCCACTAAATTATTGAGCCTAATCGACTCCCTAATTTCCTAAATTATGCATTCTATATCCCATTTGTACCACTTTCTAAGAAATTGCAAGCATTGAACATATGCATCCAATTAATATTTTACCCGTCAAACTTAATGTCCTAGAGAATAGGGCCAAGACCCATTCGTCCTAGGGAAAATGGGTCCCCCTATTCTACCGAGGACCAATTTTGGGGATGTCAAAGTGGCCATCTTAACATTCAAAATTCAAATTACAAATGTCAACTATTGGGATTTAATTCTTGAGAAATTAGAGAAATACCTATAAATACCTAGTTATTGCATCATTTGAAATCTAACAAGAAATAACAAGCATTCATGAGCAAAAATTATTGTCAAAATCATTCAAGAGCAAGTCAAGAGCAACATTTCAGAGCTTTATTACAACAATTCAATATCCTGACATCATGTCAAATCTTATGTGAGTTTATGTGTGTTCATGTTATCATGGTTTTCTGAAGGCTAACACTTGTGTAGGTCTCCAAAGCATTCAAGCAAATTAAGTAAGCAAAATCCAAGACCTTGAGGTGATGTGTATGACTTCAATCCTGGGTGATCCCACAATAGTGGTTTACAATTTTTGGCCAAACTGAACACTGAAATTATTATTTTTAAGGGTGATCCCACAATAGTGGTTTACAATTTTTGGCCAAACTGGACACTAAAATTATTATTTTTAACTAAATCTTCACATTCGGGCACCTATAGCAACTAAACCGTGAGGAATTTGAAGATGATGTAAACTAGAGTCTCGTCACATTTTCTTTGTAGATTCTAAAAATATTTTTTTCATTTTTTTTGGAATCATATTGCATTCATTTTTCCATCTCCCACGAAAACTGGTTTTTTCCAGAAAACAATAGTTTCAAAAAGTGACGCACACTGTATAACACATAACTTTTTTTCCATAAGGATAAAATTATAATTCTTTCAAATTTAGATTTTTAACTCTGATATCTAGTGCTTCCACTTAGTTAGATAGTTTTTTATGGAATTATTTTTCTTTAATCAAGTTTTGAAGTCAAACCAATTACAATTCAGACATAGCACGACCGTATAACGCATAACTTTTTTTGTATATATCTAAATTCAATTTTTTTTTTTGTTGGATCAAGGACTTCAATATTTGGTGCACTTATATTTTTCAAAAAAAAAATTGATAATATGCTATTTTTCTACATGTGCAGAACAGAGACCTTCATTTTCGGTGAAGAACCAATGTTTAATAAAACTAAAAAACCAAATACATAATAAAATCAAAAGATATAATATTATATTCATTGGATAGCTCATTCCGAGATCTACCTAATTCCAAATGGGTTTCTAAAGACTCCTCCATTTTCACCCTCAACCTGAGCTCTGAAGCGTAAAAAATTTGATTTTTTCTGTGTCTTGGCAGGGGGATGAGGGGCAAGGGGGGTTCGAACGAACCCCTAGGAGTTTGGCCAAACCCAAAGGGGTTCACTTGAACCATGGTTCGGCCGAACCCTAGTTCGAGCAAACCCCTTCAAAGGGGTTCGGTCGAACCCCTTTGCTATGCATTTGGGTGTTTTTTTTTGCGGCAAAAATTCAAAGGGGTTTGCTTGAACCCTAGTTCGGGAGAACCCCTAATGGGTTCGATCGAACCAATAGGTTCGTACGAACCCCCAAAATAACTTTTTTTGCTTTGGGGTCATTTTTTGTGAGTTTTCCTTCCTCACTTGAATTGTAAACCACTATTGTGGCTTCACCCTTAACTAAATCTTCACATTTGGGCACCTATAGAAGCTAAACTGTGAAGGATTTGAAGATGATGCAAACTAGAGTCTCGTCACATTTTTTCTATAGATTCTAAAAATATTTTTTTCAAAATTTTTGGGATTAGATTGCACTTATTTTTCCATCTCCCACGAAAATTGGTTTTTTTCATAAAACAACATTTTTAAAAAGTGACGCACACCATATAACACATAACTTTTTTTCCATGAAGGATAAAATTCTAATTCTTTTGAATTTAGATTAAGTAACTCCAATATCTAGTGTTTCCACTTGGTTAGACAATTTTTATTGAATATTTTTTTTTTCTTTAATCAAGTTTGAAGTCAAACCAATTACAATTCAAACATAGCTGAGTATAGCATAACTCTTTGTATATATCAAAATTCAATTTTATTTTTGTTGGATCAAGGATTTCAATATCACGTGCACTCATATTTTCAAATTTTTTTATAGTAATCTGCTATTTTTCCACAAATGCGGAAACGAGAGACCTTAATTTTTTGATGAAAAATCTATGTTTAATAAAACTAAAAAACAAATACATAATAAAACCAAAAACATATTAAAATTATATTAGTTGGATAGCTTCGTCTAAGGACTACGATTCTAGTTGAGTTTGTGAGAATTCCTCCATTTTCATCCTCAACCTGAGCTCGAAGTGCCAAAATTTAGGTTTTTGTGTGTGTCTCATGGAGGGGATGAGGATTTAGGGGGCTTCATACGAACCCCTAGGGGTTCATTCGAACCAGGGTTCGCTTAAAACTTGGTTTGAGCGACCCTCTTCAAGGGGGTTCGCTCAAACCCCTTTCATATGCATTTTTTTTATTTTTAGCAGAAAAAAGTTTAAGGGGTTCGCTCGAACGCAGGTTCAGTCAAACCCCTTTTTGGTTTGGTCAAACTTCTAGGTTCGTATGAACCCCCAAAATCACTTTTTTTTCCATGGGGTCATTTTTTCTCAGTTTTCCTTCCTCCATCAAATTGTAAACCACTATTGTGGCTTCACCCTCCTTCAAGGAAGTCATTGAAGGGTGGCGAGTTGCAACACTTTTTTAATTTATCATTCCTTCCTATCATTTATCCAATTTATCATTGGCATTGCCATTGTGGATGTGGAAACACTTACACAGGGTTTGAATGAGGCAAGCCCCTAAATGGCCCAACATCTTCCCTCTCTTTGAATGTGTAGGTTTTAGTTTTGAAGAGGATTGAGGGAAGCTTCAAGACAAATTATTCATTGTTGCATTTGAAGCCTTACATCTTGTCAACAAACAAAAAATCACCTACAGTTCTAATTATCTGACAATGTTTTGACAATTCTGCAATAGGAAATCAAAAGCTCATATATCTATCATCAAAGGACCCCAAAAATAGAGTAGAAATTTCATATAAAGACCCATTCTCCCTAGGGCGACCCTATCCTACTATAATGATCAAATCAAACTTCTGGTGCCAGGTACACAATCTTCAACACTTTCTAGATCTTCCTACAAGTTATTGTTTAAGTCTATGCATTGTCGGGATCTTGCATTTTTCAAATTAGGTCATATAGTTTAATTAGGTTAATCATAGAAAATCAATTCCAGATCATTCTAATCCTTATTAGGATGGAGATTTAGGTATGATTGCTCACCTTCATGGTTGGAAGTCAATCTATTCACCTTGCTAACCTCCATCTTAATGACACATAAGAAACTACCATCCCTACACAAACCAAATAAATGGTCATTTTGAATCCTAGGTTTACATAGTAGACCTAGGGTTCTTATTTTTATTTGTTTCATTTATAAAGAGAAAAAACACAAAATTTAAGGTTGTGAGTTGTGAAAGGAATCAATAGTACATAAACTCTTCCAAAACTAACCTTTGAGAGGAGGTATATACAAAATAAAATAATCTTAATGTTACGAGAAATAATACAGAATGATAAATTATACCATAACACAAGTTTACATGGGGAAAACCCTTTTGGGAGAAAACCTCCACACTCCAAAGCACAAACCAAAATCATTATCGATAATAAAATTATAATACAATCTTCTAGGGACATGCCCTTACAAGAGTATTATCGCCATAAAAAACTTGAGCAATTCTAATAGCATAATAGTGCCTACAAATATCCAAATGACTCATCTACATACAACATCGTCAAGCACAAATAAATAGGAAAATATCAAACCAATAATTAAGATTTGGTGATGACCATCAATGTTATTTTTAGAATATGTTATTACAATTGTCATAATAGATCTCATATGTAACTCCCAAATTTTGGCTCCTCACTTTGGCCTCTTTAATTCATTGAAGATGTCTCTTGAATTTTCATAATGTTAGTTAAGAATCCAATGTAACCCCTCTTACATTCTCTTATGCATCATGAGTAACTCCCATATTATAATAGCATAATATGCCCTAACAAATTATAATGACATTAGATGCTCTTACAATGTCTTACACACTTCCCAAGGTATTTAACACATGGGAAGGAGTGCCAACACATAGTAAGATGCCCCATTCCTTGTGTGAGGAAAAAGTAGTGAAATTATAAGTTAACATAGACAAAAAATAGATATGAACATTAGAATGTAATGTTGAGACACCTTTTCCCCACAAGCTATAAGATTAAGGTTTCACAAAAGTTTAAGGCCACATGAATTTGAGGATCAAGGTCATGGTTGCAATTTCAACAAGCAAAGAAAAGTACATGAACTTTAATCTATCAAAAGCCTATTGATGTGGATTTGGTGGCATAGTTTAGAGTGAAATCACATAGTGTATATTATAACAAAATATTCCTCATCACTCACAAAACTAAGGTCATGTCTTTCCTTCTTTTTCAATTTTTACTTATTTTCTACTCATTTAGACTTGATTCATTTATCTAAACTATTTATTATAATGATTATATTATTTAAATTATTAACTTGAATATTTATTGAAAACATTTTATTTCTATATAATTAAAATTTTGAATCTTTGCACGTATATGTTTAATAGATGAATAATTATTTTGGTAAGAGTGCATCTAAACATACTAGATAGATAATAATATTTTATGCCAATAAAATATTGAAAATGGAAAACAATGATCCCTAAGCTTAGTCTAGGCTTATCCAATGGAGCACATACATAGAAAAATTATGAGTTCACACTAGACAAAGCAAGGCATTACATTAACTATCTTTAGAAAGGAAATGAGACTTCTAGATAAGATAATGTGTCTCAAGATGAAAGAATGTTTGTGAACTTATCATATGTATGGATTAAAATTGGAATATTCTTCTCCACTCTATTTTGGTTTGACTTCATCAATTTGGTATAGATTTGTGATTATGAACTAGATCCATGTCAACAAATTTTACCTTTCATATTCTCTGGCTTCTATCCTTTGTGCAATCAAGCAAATAATTGTCTCTTCATCTTCTTTTAATATTTACGAGTTGGTAGTATTGATAAATGCCTTTCACAAGTTATTGTATGACCAAGTTGTAAGGGCTCTTAGCCTTGATCAATCCCTTGATAGTAGAAAAAATTGAAGATGACACTTTAGACATGCATTTGCTTGCATGCAAACCTAGATTCCTTTTAGCACTCTAATTAAAGTGTGATTTTGCAAATGATGTGCAAGTGATCTCTAATATTTGATATTCTTTGTTGATTCCCCAATGATTATAATGAATACAACAAAGGTCTTTAGATACAAGTGCATGGTATCAAATTGAGCAAACATGTGTTTAGTTGGCCTTGGGCAAGAAAGATAAAGAGACCAATCGACTAAAATTTAAATTGGGTCAATTTTGTGCTTGTGTGGATGGCTTCATGACCACAAACTATACTTGGGATCAAAGAGATAAGTAGGGTCATGATAGACAACAACCATTTAGGAATTAGAGAATGGAAAAGTATAATAATCAAACATATAGGTCAAACGTATACAAAAGTGCATAAACAAGGGAAAGATGAGGCTATAAGCATAAGATATGTGTAGATAGAGCAAGCTAAATGGGTCTAAACTTGCACGAGATTATGACATTTATCATCATGTACATATATTGAGACCTTTCCTCAAATAAGCCTAAAACTAAATAAGAAATAATATGAGGACGTTAACCTTACTATTACAAATATCTATACATAGACTTCAAGTTTTTTCAAGTTGGGGTTTGGATGATTATTTTAAAAAAGAATCTGCAAACTAAAGATGTAGAGAGGTGCCTCGAGAATTCCTCTTATAAGAATCTACTTCTCAAGGAAAAGAGTAAGGTTGATAATAGATAAATCACTTATTCTTCGAAAATACTCTGATTCTTTATTTTTGATCTATTCTTATGAAACCTTATTAACTTGTTTTTTATTATCTTATCTCCTCAATTTGATATTGAGATCCCCTATTTTTTTATATAATTAATCTATAATATTTCTTTAGAATAATATAGATAATTTTATTAAAAGAAACTAGACTACCTATACCTTTTACACTCATAACAATTGATAATACTACATCAAACAAAACTAAAAAAAAAAACTTATAAAACCGTTTTCAAATAGTAGGTCTTTTCCCTGATTGAGGTGCTTCCATCCATGCATGCCTCGTGCCACCCGCAACCCAATGCCCATCTACACACCTTTGCCGAGCTTAAGACTTTTTTGCCGCGTAAATTTCCCGCCAATTTTTCGCCCCAAATCATTTTTCCCGTCCTTAACAGGGGGTTAAACAGAGCTTATAATTTCATCTTTCTACCGCGCCTTCTAGCTGTAATCGCGGGTTCGAATTTTGTAATCCAGCAAGTTAGTTCAGTAGAGGGTTTTCATTCTTCAATTGCTCAGCTTCCAGCCATTCCGACTCGAGACTGTTAGGCGGCTGATTCCAAAGCAAAGCAAAGATGGTTCTGCCGCTGCGGCCCAGCAAGTTCTATGGCAGCAGCCTTCCGAGGCCCAGGTTGTACAATGATATCAAGTTCAACTCAGAGAGAGTCGATCCGCCGATGAGCGTGACGGCCCCGTTGTTGTCATGGGCCAAGGACGCCCCCTGGTCCATGGGCGGCCTCTCCCATGGCAAGAAGCGCATGGCAGGCAAGATCGAGGGCAGCTTAAAGAAGCTCAGAGACGAGCATGAAGAAGGCACCAGAAAGCAGATCGGGGACAGCGAGAAGATGAAAGAGGACAAATCCCCTGCCAAAGCCATTTTCGAATCAGAAACCCCCGCGAGGGTCGGCTTCACCCCTCTTCTGGACAAAAGCCCTGCGGAGTCTCAGCTTATTAAGCAGAAATGGGCCAGCGAAGACAACCTGGAGGACGAAGATTGCCCCACTGTTGTGCCGGAGTCCATCGAGAAATCTGCAAAGAAGCGTTCGCCTCATGTTCGGAGACGGATTAGAAGATTAGGTGAGGCTTTTGAGGAGCAGGCCCAAGCTGCTCCATCTGATCTCGCGGTCGAATCCCTCAAAGTGCGTTCTGTGACTCGATCTGCATCGAAAAGGCGGCTCGTTAAGGAAACAGAAGTGTATGATTATGAAGCTGTTCTTGATAAGACCATGAAATTGGCCACCCCAAGGAGATCTGTGAAAGAGAAAGGTGAGCCTCTTGTCTCTCCTGTAAGGCGTAGTGCCCGTACTGTGGTTGTGGCTTCTAAGCGGCGAGCCGCTTAACATCTGAGATATTGTTTAGTGTTCCATGTGACCTAAAGCTTTATCACTTCTTACTGATCCCTAGCTTTTCTTTTAGTGAAATTTCTTAAAAAGGAATTTGATGTAAATGTCAATATGACCAGAATAGCTGTTCTTTCGCATTGGGTATTTAATGGTACTCATTTTGAATCTTTTTAACCCTAAATTTGGCAGCTCAATCTTGCTCTATCTTCCTTTGTTTTTTTTTTCTCAGCTATAAAATCTAAATGTGCGAGCAGGGCCTGATGTATTTTTATATTTCCTTTATTTATAGTTTTTGATAAATTATTTAAATTTTGATTAATTATTAGTCAATAGGTTACATATAGTGTAAGATTTGAGTCTCAAACACGCCTGCAAACCATTCTGAAAATAAGTTTCAGCTAGATTATTAGTCAATAGGTTACATATAGTGTAAGATTTGAGTCCATGTTTCAACAGATTGCTAGATTTAATGGTAAGCCAGCTGCCGTTTAATGGTAAGCCAGCTGCCGTTTAATGGATGATGGTAAAAGCCTCCAAAATCTCACTTATCACATAAAAGCCAGATAAATATTGATTTGATAACTAGATAGGAACATTCTATTCCCATTTGTAGTGTATTTTGTCAATTTGGTAACTTTCTTTTTTCATTTACATTTTGTCTAAGTTTATTTCATTTCTTTATTTAGCACTTATTATTAATCTGCAAGGGCATTCATGTACCAATACATACTCTCTAACATATTAACAAAGTGAGATAAATACTGATTTATAAGTAGATAGGAACATTCTAGTTCAATTTGTAGTGTATTTTGCCAATTTCATGGTAACTTTCTTTTTTCATTTACATTTTGCCTAAGTTTATTGCATTCCTTTATTTAGCACTTATTATTAATTTGCAAGGGCATTCATGTACCAACACATACTCAACATACATATAATTTTCTATCGACATAATTGTTATCAATTCAGATTGCACCCGAACGCTTGATTAGTTAAATCTAGCAATCTGTTGAAACATGGAATGATTCTCAGGCCTGTGGGTTGCCTAATTTCGAGAATCAATCTCCAGAGAGGGCTGGTTCCCTGATAAAAACTAATTGACTTGACTGGGAAAGAGATAGAAAGACTAAGTCTGAATTCTAAACTATAAAACTGTTAATTTATGGTGATGCACCGAAGAAACCAACTTGCAGACTTAACTCACAAAACAGTTACTCACTATTTTTATTCGCACAACCAGATCTGGAAGTTTAAACACTTTAATATTTTAAACAAAGGTTATTAAAGAAACAATCACAGAAGGGAAGTACAATTTCCACAACTAGACTGTTTGATTATTGATCAATACAATGTTTAACCAGTGGATTTAAACCTGGATGCATACAAAATTCACTAAGGAGACAGAAATATTTAAAGGTTTCAAAAACTGCAACACAATAATTACTTCGATCAATCCCACATGACAAAGATGCTTGAAACTTGAAGGCAAATTCTAAAATACTGAAAATTGAAGGAATTCTCTGCAATAACACGATTTGAACCTGTAAAAACACCGCTGTATTAATCTGTAAAATGAATGCTGAGTTACAAGATAGTCTTCTTTGTTGAAGGCAAAGGCAGAAAACAAGAACTAGAAAAATGAAAACAATTAAGTCTTCAATATATACAAAAACCTTCCAAAAGGCATGCAGAATGAACTGGAAGTCCAATCTCCAGAAAAAGGTGATAATTCCAAAGCCAAATCCGAGCAGAAGAAAATATCCCTGAAAAGGAGGCCCAAAACCATGCAAAAATAAACCCAAACAAGCTCAAACTCACTGCCAAGTCATAACTGATACATGCACTACTCCAACTGAACTGCAACTCCCTGAAAAAGTGGCTAAAAACATGCAAAAATGCCTCGTTTTTACCAATCCGCCCATGGAACTGAAACTCCAATTCAATTATCATGTGCATGATAAAAATATCTCTCACCTTCAGTTAACTTTGCCTGATATAATATCTTTAATTTGTATTAAAATATCTATAATTTGCATGTTTAAAATAACTAATTTATTAAATGATTTGTGGTATATCATTTAACAAATTGGTCTTCATTGAATAATGCAAATTATAGATATACCCCTAAAATTGGAAGCTTGGTCGACTATCATTTGTTTAATAAAAGTTGAACATATTATTTCCTTCATGATTATAAGGCGACCATATGGCATAATAACATTCAACCACAACATTTCTCAATAATTACAAAGGCGACCACATCATTTAGGGATTTTTTGACTTGGAGAAATGACCTAAAAACATCAACCCTAAAAAAAAAACATAATCATTCTCACATCTGACTTTTTGGAGAAAACTTCTCGAAGGAGCTGGCCGCGGCTGGTTAGGTTTTCTGATGCATTCATGAGTTCGAAACTTCATCCCATCTGTTGTTTTCTGGCCGAAACCCACTAACACTCACAGGGCGACTTCTTTAAAGCTCAAAACTGAAGGTATTTTGACTGTATTTTAGCAAGTTCTGAAGATTTCTGGCCGCGGCTATGAGTTATTTCTAAAGCCTTCTATCTGCTCTGAGGCCGACCATTGCAAAAAAAAAAAAAACAGCTTGAACTCTCGCCTCCTTTGAAAGTTATACAACCTTTATGGGTAAGGGCGTTTTCATTTATTTTCATCTCTATGGCTACTATATGAAACCTGAGCTCAAGTATTTATTTTCTTTGAAAATATCCATGTATATTCCTTGATATTCTTCTCCACAGAATGAAACTCTATTGAAAACCCTTACTCCAAAAGCTGAGATTGATATATAATTTTTTGTTATTTATAACCCTGAAAGGCACTATAAATAATGCTCGGCTTCTTGGGTGTGTGAAATTGTTTCTCCAGGCTGCACTATACTCTTCACTCTTAATTATGAATAGCTGCCTTTATATATATGACTGAAACAGCACCATATTTGTTCTGACATAGCTTTGACCTTGGTTCAAACAGGCCGCGGCCTCACAACATTATGGGTACCGCAAATAATACTCTGTTTCTGTATTTTCTGTGTTTGAAACTTCAAATTTCATAAGAACAAAGAAAATGTATTTTCCAGTTCGAAACTTCATCTGGGTATATTTGAAAACTCTTCTTCAGGCAATGGCTTGACTTCTGGATTTTGAATAAATGACATGCTCCAAGTAATGAGATAATATTACTGTGCTGGGTATTCCTCCATCCGGGCATTCTAAAATTTGCGTGCTCTTTACATTGCCTGGAATGGTGACTTAATGCTTTTCCTGTGTGTTAATTCGGGCTACCATTGAGTGAATTCGAGTTTGAACACTGACTTATTTTGCAGGGTTTTAGAAACACGACTGTCACAAAAATATTTTGTTAAATATTTTCCCTCTCAAATCTGTTGCTTTGCATCACTATTAAGCTCGAAACTTATCATTTTCCAATGGGTATTCCTCTTTCCATATCTCCTAGGCGCGCTGTTTTCTAATGCATTTTCTGTAGCATTCATTTTTGGATATATTTCTTTGATAGGAAAGGTCGTGGCTCATTAAATCTTGTTATGAATAAAATTCACTTTTCCGTATCTGGGTATATGCACTGTATTTGACCTGTTACCCTGCATCTTCATGGCTTCCGTGACGTTCTATCATTTCTGTCTCTGTGGTAATGATCAGATTCTCTTTGTTTACTACCATGTTCTGTCTCATTGACATCACTTTTTAGTTCTTTGGTTTTTTCCTGTCTATAATCCTCATGTTGAAACCTCCTATTGCTAGTAGCAGGCAAGTCTTCTTCAAAAATTATATCATAGCTTTTACCAGTGTCTCCATGCTGCCTGTTTGTGTCCTTCAAAACATATTTGGGTTTCTCTGGAACTGCATCTTTGGGTGCTTCATTGGTATTCAGTCATCTTCCAGACGCACTTCTTCTCCTTCCTCAAATGGCACTTGATCTGGAGAATTTACTGCAATAAGATCTGCAAGTTGTGGTGGGTCATCAAAGGGGACATCCAAAATATGTGTGCTTGATTCGAATATTTTTGTATGGTTGCCCTTTCTCATCAACAAAGGCTTCATTTATCCTCATTAGTGTATCCACTCCTTCTGCTATCCCCCCAAATACTGTATGCTTTCCATCAAGGTAGTCCAGCTCTTCTCGCAAGGTAATGTAAAACTGCGAAGCATTAAGATTTTCTCCCCCACTTGCCATGGCAACTGTTCCAACCTTTGAATGCTTAAGGTCAGGATGAATCTCATCACCAAAAAAAAACGTGCCTGTTCTCCATAAAGAAATTTATATATTGAATCCCCACCCGTACCCTTTCCATTGGGATCACCAGTCTGGGCAATGAAGTCCTTTTGTACTGAATGGAAAAGACAATTGTCGTAGTACTTGATTCTCCTATGCATTATTTGAGTTGTCTCACTTGAAAATGATGAAAAGAAGAAAACATTTCACTCTTTTGCTATTTCCAACTGTATTTGTAACATATATACTTAAAAAATTATTGCCTTACACAGCTGATATAAGAGTAAAATCACCACATGAGCTTATAACTATGGTACTGTTGTCAATGTACACCTTATTCACTGTTGTATTTCTGCCCTTATACTTGTCACCGTGCTATCTCTCAAGCTCACTTGGAGCAAGATAATGAACCTCTTTTGTTCCCCAAATCATGGCTGTACCTTATGATGAAAACACACTCAGCAATATGTGCCAGAGTATAACATTAACTTGAAACATTGGACTGTTCTGTTTGGTAAAGGATAATGTATATCTGTATCTTCTTTTTGATGTTAAATGCTGATTCAAAACAGAATTTGCTGCCTTCATAAAATAATGATTTTTATGCTCTGTATAAATCACTAATTGTCTTTTCATTTCCCCATTGGGCATTCTATTTCACAAGGAGAAAGTGTTACATTTGTGTTACCTTAACAATGATTCTTCAACTGTAAATGCTTTACTAAAACATCAAAACAACATTGTTCTTGACATTGTAATCGCTGAACATGGAAATTCTCCTCATAACGTTGGAATTAAACTGTTATCTTGAGTCTTCTGTAGACTATGCATGCACTTGATGGTGTAAGAAACAAAAAAAAATGTTGAATGCTCTGTTTATCTGCCATGATACTTTGCTGTTCCTTTGATTTGTGAGCAAAAGACAAATGCTCAGTCAGTTCCGTCATGCTGATTTAGACTATTTTTATCATTCGATATTACAGTACTGTAATCCTTTCTGGCTCTATAATTGAAAACCTGATATGCCGGGCTCAACCCTTGTGGGAGCCCGTTTTACTCCACATATCAGCTGAAATGAATTCGAATATGAAAAACCTGCTCCTACACACTGAAACAAACATGTTAGCAAAAATAAAAAAAGCTGAAAGCTTCCATTGCATTATGTTTTTCTGCTGATTTCTTGCAATCATCTGATGAATGCTCGGTTTAACGCAAATTACATTTCTGTCTGTAGCATAGGCGTAAGGCAGAAAGTAATTCACCATTGCTTAGAGTATAACTCTAATATCATTTCCTTAATGATTTTGCAGGCATACGGAGCGATGAAGCGAGGTTGCAACTGCTTGGATGCACGACGGCTAGAAGCACCAACAAAGTGATTCGTCATTACAGGAAATGATGAATTACTTTTTTTTTTACGCTCATGCTATTTACAGCAGTGTGGTCTGTGTTTAGATTTAGTATTCATCTCTTGATTGTCAGAAATAATCTCAGTTACTCTCGCGGCTTGTGCGAGATTCAGCATTCTCACGAAATGAATAAAAGTATTATTATGCAATTTTCCTTAATTTTCTGTTTTAAACATTTGCACAACAAACTTATGACACATTTGTAAGATGATTTCAATGATGATTCAACGAACACTTTATCAGCAAAATTTGAAAAAAATTCTTGTACATATAATAGCTGAACTTCATTCAGGTCTACCTGTTGAGCGTAGAGTGAAAAATAGGTAACAAATTGGCGACCTCTGCGGAGTGTTTGCCTGCTAAACACAATAGACCAGTTGCCTAGCATATTCATTGGGCATGGAGTCCTTCTCTGCTCTGATTTTCTAAAAATTGTAACTCAGCACAAACAAAAACTGAAAGAAACTACTAAAATTCTGTTTATAACAGAATTTGAAAAACAGGTGCAGCAATTGCACTTATTGAAAATCAGACAAAACTGAAGTGAAATGTGCCAGCAGGCACTTATTGAAAGCGTACTAAAACTCTAAATCTATTCTACTATGTACAACTGAAAGCCTGAAGCTTAATAACACTGCTTCAAATGAATCCCGTTAACAGGGATTGGCAATACCTCACCATCCAGCTTTGAGAGTTGGAAAGCATTGTGTTCCTTCTTTGCTGTTATAACGTAAGGGCCATCCCACATGGCGTCAAACTTAGAGTGTTTGCCAGGCCTGCTCTTCAACTCATCCCATTTGAAAACTAAGTCACCTTCATTGAAGATTCGTGCAACTGATTTTCTGTCGAATGTCTTTTTCATCTGAGAGTGATGAATTTGAAGCCTCCTGAAAGCTTCTTTCCTAGTCTCGTCCAACTCTGTTAGCTCAGCAAGCCTAACTTGCATTGGCTCTTCTTCAAGCAATTCCAATTCCTTTATGTAACTCAGAGTTGGGAACTCTATTGATATAGGCAGCTTGGCCTCCTTACCATAAACCAAAACATACGGTGAAAAACTTGTTGACCGTTTTGGTGTAATTCTATCAGCCCAAAGGGCTAATTTAAGCTTGTCATGCCATGACCTCTGATTATCTACAATTGTTTTCCTGATGATCTTTATCAGATTTTTATTTGTTGATTCAGCTTGTCCATTACCTTGAGGGTAATAATTGGATGAAGTGTTCAAATAAACATTATTCTTTACCGACCAATCTGAAACTCTTAAGCCAACAAAAGCTAAAGCATTATCTGAAATAATGGACTTGGGAGTACCAAACCTGGAAACAATGTCTTGATAAAAATTTAGGACTGAAGTTTCATTTGAATCTTTTAAAGCAACTGCTTCCGTCCATTTTGTGAAGTAATCTGTTGCTGTCAAGATCCACTTGTGACCTGCACTTGACGGTGGGTTAATAGGACCTATAAAGTCAAGTCCCCACTTCCCGAATGGCTGCTCAACCTGAATTGGATTCAGGGGCAGGGCTGCTAACTTCTGTTTTCCTGCAAAAAGTGAACATTTAGCACATTTTCTGACATAAATATGTGCATCTTTGAAAAGATCTGGCCAATAATAGCCTGCCCTCATAATTTTCAAAGCTGTAGTACGAGGTGCAAAGTGACCTCCAGCAGGTCCATCATGGAATTCCTCCAGAATTCTTTCAATCTGATCTGGATAAATACATCCGAGGAATACTCCATTGAAGTCCTTTTTATACAAAACATCATTTATCACTGCATAAGGAATTGCCTGCAATCTATAATATCTTCGTTTAGATTTATCCATACCTTCTGGGCAATCTCCAGTATACAAGTAATGGATCATTTGATGAATCCAATTAGCTGAAACAGCTAAAACGACAGGTTCATCCTCATTTTTCAGAACTGCGGCAACTTCTTTACTGTTGTTTTCTTCATTTTCTGCAAGCTGTTCGCACAGTCCTTTACCTCGAACAAGCTTGGTAACTTTTATGCTAATGTCATACTCCATAACTTTGGTTATCCAGCCTGCTCGCTTGTCATTAATATCTTTATTCAGCAGAAATTCTTTGACTGTTGGGTGAGCTACCAACAGATTTATCTTATTATTAGATAGCATATGTCTGAATTTCTTCAGACTTCTTACTACGGCAAGTACATGCTTCTCAACGAACGAATATCTTGTTTCATAGTCATGCAGGACTTGACTGAAAAAGCTATGGGCTGTTCCATACCTTCATTATTTTGCTGACAGAGCATTGCGGAGATGGTATCCACTCCTCCGAATGCATACAGTATGAAATCCTTTTCAAAATCAGGATTTATAAGAGTAGGGGCTGCTGCAAGTGCCTCTTTAATCTGTTCAAAACTGCTCTTTCCTTCTTTTGACCAGCTGAATTGAATATTTTTCTTCAGCATGGCTGTCAATGGCTGTAACAATGCTGCAACATTTGGAATGAACCTCCTTACAAAGTTAATTCTGCCCAGGAAGCTCTGCAAACCCTTTTTGTGAGCGGGCAGCGGTAAAGCCAGTATGGCTGCAATACGTTCTGGGTCAATAGAAATGCCATCCTTTGAAACGATATAACCCAAAAGCTTACCTTCGTGTACATCAAAAATACTCTTCTTCGGATTCAACGAGATTCCATATTCTCTGCATCTCTCAAAAATCTGTCTAAGATGACTGAAATGATCATCAGCATTACGTGAGAAAACAGTAACATCATCCAGGTAAACAAGAACAAATTTGTTAATCAAACCTTGGAGAGCCATATACATTGCTCTCTGAAAGGTGGCTCCGGTGTTTGACAGTCCAAACGGCATCTTTCTGTAAGCCATTGTACCCCACTTGGTGGTAAAAGTTGTCTTATACTGATCCTCCTCCTTCACCAAGATTTGATTATAACCCGAATACCCATCCAGTAATGAAAACCTTTCTGATCCTGAAACAACCTGCAATATTTGTTCCATTGAAGGCAGAGGGTAGTGATCTTTGAGTGAAGCTCTGTTTAGATCACGGAAATCAACGCACAACCTTATCTCTCCACTCTTCTTCCTGACAGGCACCAAATTTGACACCCATGAAGTGTGCTTGATTGGAAATATTATGCTACCTTCGATCAACTTGTTTAATTATGTTTTCATCAGTTGTTCTAACTTCGGGTTCAGAGGCCTCTGCTTCTGTCTCACCGGTTTTGCATTTGGCTCGAGCTCAATTGTGTGTTGAGCTAATTCGGGATTGAAACCCTTCAAATCTCCATATTGCCAGGCGAATATATCGTTGAATTCTTGGCAAAGTAAGATGAATGCTTGCTGCTCCTCCTTTGTGCAGATCTTCCCAAGCTTAAGGAGCTTGTCTTTGAATATTTCTATCTGTTCGTAGTGTTCTTGTTTCACTGTGATACCAGATTTGTCTTTCCTAACCTAGTCATCAGTGTTGAAAATTGGCTCAAGAGTCACCAAACCTTTTGGCAGTTTATTAGATTTTAACTGCATGATCTGATCACCATATTGCTGATCAAACTTGCGCTGGTTTCCAGCAGAAAACTCTGCCTCCTCCATCAGAAAATGGCATATTTGTTCATCACTATAAGAAATCTGCCAACTTACGTTATTATCAGGTACCGAAGGTCTAACAACTACCTTCACGTACTGCTGTACCTCCACATTGTGAATTTCAGCTGGGATATCATACTGTGACCCTAGAGCAGCAAGTTTATCAGCTTGCTTATTCTGAAGTCTGGGTACTGATTGTAGATTAAACGCATCAAACTCCTCAATTAGGTCCCATACACGATGTTTGTACAATTTCAGCAAGTCATTCTTTGTCAAATTCAGATTTATGACTTGATTTGCTATTAATTCTGAATCGCCAAACACCTGCAAGCACTTAATCTTCTTTTTTTTGGCCCATTCTAAGCCATGTATTAATGCTTCATATTCAGCAACATTGTTAGAACAGCTGAAAGCAAATCTAAACGCTGAATAATACCTGTCTCCTTCGGGTGAAATCAGAACAACACCTCCACCAGCACCAATTTTAGTCCTAGAACCATCAAAATAAAGTTTCCAAAGCTGTCCAAACTGTTGTATTTGCTTCTTTTCCTCCTTGACCAGATTTGGAATAACTGCATCAGGTTCTCGAATCATATAAACGCCTAAACCTACTTCATCTATGAGATTGAACGGATCAATCTCGTGATTTTCGGCTACCCACTCATCTAGATTTATGTCTGGTATGCCTTCTATAGGTACAGTGGGGTCGAGAGTTACGGATTGGTCCTCCTGATCATGGAAAGCTAGGTTTGCGTTTATGGGGTTCGGAACATAAGGTTCAATATGGTCTTTAGCTAATGGCTCTGATTTAATGGTAACTCTGGTACCGTATCTGGTTCTGAAAAACATGTGAGACCAGTCTGATGACAAATAACCTCCTAACTTTGCAGTGAAATCTCTAGATAAGCAGATGGCAAAATAAGGTGGGAGATCAATAACATAAATGTCCTGTGGTATTTGAAAATTTGGACATGCATGCAATGTAAGGGGCAGATTTTTGATAACTCCTACAGACTTAATAGTTGTACCGTCTAATTGAACTACCCCTTTTGACAAAGGTTCATATTCGAGACCTAACTTGTCTACCAGCTGCTTGGGCATAATTGAGCTGCTTGCTCCACTGTCGATCATGCAATTATGCACTATATTTTCACCAATTATCAAACTGACATAAAAAGGAAGTGGTTTTACCTCTTTAACTGGCTGTCCTTGCTTTTGATCTAAACTGTTTGCAAGAACACTTGGCTGTTCTGTATTCACTTTGTCAGAAATTGATATTTTAGCCAATGCCTCCTGCAAGCTTTCTTTTTGTCCAAGCAAACGTAATGCATCTATCATGGTGATGCCAACAGTTGTTTTTTTCATATGCTCAACGATATTAAAAGAAGAACCACCAACCTTTGGTTGTACCTTTTGAACAACAGCGTCTATTTGAGCTGCTTGAGGCTGAAATTGAATTTTGGGCTGCTCCTTTGATGATCTAGCTTGCTGTCTCGTCAAAACATGAACATTCTGATCTTTTGAAGGCTGAACTTGCCCCTGTTGGGCTGTAAAATCTTAATTTTTTTGGTGAACAGCAGGTTGTTTGTCTCTTTCTGCTTGTTGTTTATCAGGGACAGCTTGTTGTCTAAGGTCAAATGCTCTCTTTTTGGCCCTCGTATTGGCTGCAATAGAAGCGGCTGACTGATTTTGACCTTGCACGTGATTAACTCCGCAAAACTCACTTCCTTGCCAGTTCATCATGGCAACGTCAAGGTCAGTTTGCTGCGTTTTTTCACTCTGTTGATCACTATCCTCCTTATTTGTTTGTTCAGGAGCAGCATAACTATTTTGCACCATGAGTGCTTGATTAATCACCCCGTTCATGCAAGTAGCCTGATTATGAGGCTGATTGCAGGGATAACACCAAACATAATCCTGCGCTAAGTTATTCTGTATTGGTATCAGCTCTTTTGAAGAGCTAGCAGCAGCTGGATTAAATGGCTGATTAGGCCTAAAGTTAAAATTCCTCTTCTGTCCCTGGTAATCAGCTTGATAGGCAGGCCTATTTGCTTGAAAGGATGATTGATTAGGCCTGAAATTTTGACCTTGTTGATTTTTAAGACTTACTAAATTGTTACTCACAGTTTGAAGTAACTTGGCCATTTGCTGTTGGTCATTCATTAACTGTTGTTGGGTATCTTTTAGACCTTGCAAATCGGAATTTGCTGGAACAACATTATTTTGTACTACTGCCTGGAAACCTAGGGCTGGAACAGCAGGTATAGCGGCTATTGGAGGTACATGGATGGACATATATGGCTGTACTTCAGGGAAAATTGGCATAGGGGGTCTTGGGGCAAGTTTACCAGCTTGTATGAGGCAATTTTCAGCTCTAATGGCTATGTCATATGCTGCTGGTAAGGTTAACCCACCCATTGACTGTATCATTAAGGCAATATCACTGTGCAATGATCTAAGAAAGTACAAGAAAGTGTGGTCAAGAGTAGGCCTTACCGTTGCTGGAATTCGATCCCATGTCCTTTGGAATCTGAAATTAAAGTCCATCATTTGTTCTTGTGGCGCTCTCTTAATAGTCGTCATTTGTTCAACTAGAGATAAATGATCGGACTTGTCTGAAAATTGCTTCGTCAGCTTGTCTCCTAAATCATCCCATGTCGGGACGCTACGAACTGGTAAGCCACGAAACCACTGAGATGCTTTACCCTTGAACGATGCTGCTAACAATCTTAAGGCCACGTTCTCTTGAGTCACATGGTGAACTCCACATAATGAGGCTATGTCTCTAATATGTTAATTTGGCGTAGTCTGATCTTCACTAGTGAAGAAAGGCAGAATTTTCAGTGCTGCTACTGGTATATCATCATGCAAAGCTAAGTCTAACGGGTTGCCCCCGTCAAACGGAACAAAGGCATGTGCTCTAGCTGCCATTGGAACTGCTGCTGTTCTGAAATTTGCTGCTTGTATAATCGATACAGGCTGAACCGGTACTCTGTAACTTGGTGAAGCTGAGAAAGAACTTGGCTGCCTTGTTAACGATCTGCCTCTTCTTTTCGATGTATAAACTATTGGTTCTGCCTTTCGAATCGGAGAAACTGATCGTTTTCTTGTAAATTTACCAGATGTTCTCTTAGCTGTCCTCCCTATTCTCTTTGGCGAAGACAGCTGTAAATACTCAAACGAAGAAGAACTTCGTGTCTGAATTTTTCTCATAAGCTGTGTGCACTTTGATCTGCTAAAAACTGAGAAACGGAGTCGCCAGGTATATAAAAATAATCCTCTGAAAGGCTAGAATAAACTGCAGTATATACCAAACAATAGCTTGAACTATGGAACTTTGCTCTGAAAAGTGATTCAGAGTCCCACCGAGCGTGCCAAAAACTGTTATCAATTCAGATTGCACCCGAACGCTTGATTAGTTAAATCTAGCAATCTATTGAAACATGGAATGATTCTCAGGCCTGTGGGTTGCCTAATTTCGAGAATCAATCTCCAGAGAGGGCTGGTTCCCTGATAAAAACTAATTGACTTGACTGGGAAAGAGATAGAAAGACTAAGTCTGAATTCTAAACTATAAAACTGTTAATTTATGGTGATGCACTGAAGAAACCAACTTGCAGACTTAACTCACAAAACAGTTACTCACTATTTTTATTCGCACAACCAGATCTGGAAGTTTAAACACCTTAATATTTTAAACAAAGGTTATTAAAGAAACAATCACAGAAGTGAAGTACAATTTCCACAACTAGACTGTTTGATTATTGATCAATACAATGTTTAACCAGTGGATTTAAACCTGGATGCATACAAAATTCACTAAGGAGACAGAAATATTTAAAGGTTTCAAAAACTGCAACACAATAATTACTTCGATCAATCCCACATGACAAAGATGCTTGAAACTTGAAGGCAAATTCTAAAATACTGAAAATTGAAGGAATTCTCTGTAATAACACGATTTGAACCTGTAAAAACACCGCTGTATTAATCTGTAAAATGAATGCTGAGTTACAAGATAGTCTTCTTTGCTGAAGGCAAAGGCAAAAAACAAGAACTAGAAAAATGAAAACAATTAAGTCTTCAATATATACAAAAACCTTCCAAAAGGCATGCAGAATGAACTGGAAGTACAATCTCCAGAAAAAAGGTGATAATTCCAAAGCCAAATCCGAGCAGAAGAAAATATCCCTGAAAAGGAGGCCCAAAACCATGCAAAAATAAACCCAAACAAGCTCAAACTCACTGCCAAGTCATAACTGATACATGCACTACTCCAACTGAACTGCAACTCCCTGAAAAAGTGGCTAAAAACATGCAAAAATGCCTCGTTTTTACCAATCTGCCCATGGAACTGAAACTCCAATTCAATTATCATGTGCATGATAAAAATATCTCTCACCTTCAGTTAACTTTGCCTGATATAATATCTTTAATTTGTATTAAAATATCTATAATTTGCATGTTTAAAATAACTAATTTATTAAATGATTTGTGGTATATCATTTAACAAATTGGTCTTCATTGAATAATGCAAATTATAGATATACCCCTAAAATTGGAAGCTTGGTCGACTATCATTTGTTTAATAAAAGTTAAACATATTATTTCCTTGATGATTATAAGGCGACCATATAGCATAATAACATTCGACCACAACATTTCTCAATAATTACAAAGGCGACCACATCATTTAGGGATTTTTTGACTTGGAGAAATGACCTAAAAACATCAACCCTAAAAAAAAAACATAATCATTCTCACATCTGACTTTTTGGAGAAAACTTCTCGAAGGAGTTGGCCGCGGCTGGTTAGGTTTTCTGATGCATTCATGAGTTCGAAACTTCATCCCATCTGTTGTTTTCTGGCCGAAACCCACTAACACTCACAGGGCGACTTCTTTAAATCTCAAAACTGAAGGTATTTTGACTGTATTTTAGCAAGTTCTGAAGATTTCTGGCCGCGGCTATGAGTTATTTCTAAAGCCTTCTATCTGCTCTGAGGCCGACCATTGCAAAAACAAAAAACAGCTTGAACTCTCGCCTCCTTTGAAAGTTATACAACAACCTTTATGGGTAAGGGCGTTTTCATTTATTTTCATCTCTATGGCTGCTATATGAAACCTGAGCTCAAGTATTTATTTTCTTTGAAAATATCCATGTATATTCCTTGATATTCTTCTCCACAGAATGGCACTATATTGAAAACCCTTACTCCAAAAGCTGAGATTGATATATAATTTTTTGTTATTTATAACCCTGAAAGGCACTATAAATAATGCTCGGCTTCTTGGGTGTGTGAAATTGTTTCTCCAGGCTGCACTATACTCTTCACTCTTAATTATGAATAGCTGCCTTTATATATATGACTGAAACAGCACCATATTTGTTCTGACATAGCTTTGACCTTGGTTCAAACAGGCCGCGGCCTCACAGCATTATGGGTACCGCAAATAATACTCTGTTTCTGTATTTTCTGTGTTTGAAACTTCAAATTTCATAAGAACAAAGAAAATGTATTTTCCAGTTCGAAACTTCATCTGGGTATATTTGAAAACTCTTCTTCAGGCAATGGCTTGACTTCTGGATTTTGAATAAATGACATGCTCCAAGTAATGAGATAATATTACTGTGCTGGGTATTCCTCCATCCGGGCATTCTAAAATTTGCGTGCTCTTTACATTGCCTGGAATGGTGACTTAATGCTTTTCCTGTGTGTTAATTCGGGCTACCATTGAGTGAATTCGAGTTTGAACACTGACTTATTTTGCAGGGTTTTAGAAACACGACTGTCACAAAAATATTTTGTTAAATATTTTCCCTCTCAAATCTGTTGCTTTGCATCACTATTAAGCTCGAAACTTATCATTTTCCAATGGGTATTCCTCTTTCCATATCTCCTAGGCGCGCTGTTTTCTAATGCATTTTCTGTAGCATTCATTTTTGGATATATTTCTTTGATAGGAAAGGTCGTGGCTCATTAAATCTTGTTATGAATAAAATTCACTTTTCCGTATCTGGGTATATGCACTGTATTGACCTGTTACCCTGTTCACTTCCTGACGCATCTTCATGGATTCTCTTTGTTTACTACCATGTTCTGTCTCCCATAAAGAAATTTATATATTGAATCCCCACCCGTACCCTTTCCATTGGGATCACCAGTCTGGGCAATGAAGTCCTTTTGTACTGAATGGAAAAGACAATTGTCGTAGTACTTGATTCTCCTATGCATTATTTGAGCTGTCTCACTTGAAAATGATGAAAAGAAGAAAACATTTCACTCTTTTGCTATTTCCAACTGTATTTGTAACATATATACTTAAAAAATTATTGCCTTACACAGCTGATATAAGAGTAAAATCACCACATGAGCTTATAACTATGGTACTGTTGTCAATGTACACCTTATTCACTGTTGTATTTCTGCCCTTATACTTGTCACCGTGCTATCTCTCAAGCTCACTTGGAGCAAGATAATGAACCTCTTTTGTTCCCCAAATCATGGCTGTACCTTATGATGAAAACACACTCAACAATATGTGCCAGAGTATAACATTAACTTGAAACATTGGACTGTTCTGTTTGGTAAAGGATAATGTATATCTGTATCTTTTTTGATGTTAAATGCTGATTCAAAACAGAATTTGCTGCCTTCATAAAATAATGATTTTTATGCTCTGTATAAATCACTGATTGTCTTTTCATTTCCCCATTGGGCATTCTATTTCACAAGGAGAAAGTGTTACATTTGTGTTACCTTAACAATGATTCTTCAACTGTAAATGCTTTACTAAAACATCAAAACAACATTGTTCTTGACATTGTAATTGCTGAACATGGAAATTCTCCTCATAATGTTGGAATTAAACTGTTATCTTGAGTCTTCTGTAGACTGTGCATGCACTTGATGGTGTAAGAAACAAAAAAAAATGCTGAATGCTCTGTTTATCTTCCATGATACTTTGATGTTCCTTTGGTTTGTGAGCAAAAGATAAATGCTCAGTCAGTTCCGTCATGCTGATTTAGACTATTTTTATCATTCGATATTACAGTACTATAATCCTTTCTGGCTCTATAATTGAAAACCTGATATGCCGGGCTCAACCCTTGTGGGAGCCCGTTTTACTCCACATATCAGCTGAAATGAATTCGAATATGAAAAACCTGCTCCTACACACTGAAACAAACATGTTAGCAAAAATAAAAAAAGCTGAAAGCTTCCATTGCATTATGTTTTTCTGCTGATTTCTTGCAATCATCTAATGAATGCTCGGTTTAACGCAAATTACATTTCTGTCTGTAGCATAAGCGTAAGGCAGAAAGTAATTCACCATTGCTTAGAGTATAACTCTAATATCATTTCCTTAATGATTTTGCAGGCATACGGAGCGATGAAGCGAGGCTGCAACTGCTTGGATGCACGATGGCTAGAAGCACCAACAGAGTGATTCGTCATTACAGGCAATGATGAATTACTTTTTTTTTTACGCTCATGCTATTTACAACAGTGTGGTCTTTGTTTAGATTTAGTATTCATCTCGTGATTGTCAGAAACAATCTCAGTTACTCTCGCGGCTTGTGCGAGATTCAACATTCTCACGAAATGAATACAAGTATTATTATGCAATTTTCCTTAATTTTTTGTTTTAAA
This sequence comes from Sequoia sempervirens, assembly GCA_007258455.2. Lineage (NCBI taxonomy): Eukaryota > Viridiplantae > Streptophyta > Pinopsida > Cupressales > Cupressaceae > Sequoia > Sequoia sempervirens. Next base: position 337,131,097 of record VDFB02075321.1, on the reverse strand, counting down.
CATTTGCACAACAAACTTATGACACATTTGTAAGATGATTTCAATGATGATTCAACGAACACTTTATCAGCAAAATTTGAAAAAAAATCCTGTACCTATAATAGCTGAACTTCATTCAGCTCTACCTGTTGAGCGTAGAGTGAAAAATAGGTAACAATAATCTTGAATTTTCTTTAGGTACAAGTGTTAGTTAAATAAATGATCATGTTTTTAAATATAATTAATTGCTAAATAATCGTGTTATTTAACTATATTTTTAGTCATTGCTTTTAGTGGGGAAAATTAGGTTTTGATGGGGACTCGAAACCCATTACAAGCCGGTTTTGAAAGGACCCAAAACCCTATCCAAACAAATCATGCCGCAACAAAGATAAACCACAAACCAACAACAACACCAAAGGCTGCACAAAGGTTTTGAAGGGACCTTGAACCCTTTAACAACCAGGTTTACAGGGGCCTAAAACCCAAAGGTTTTGAAGGGACCTTACACTCTTTACAACCAAGTTTTGATAGAGACCTTGATCCCTTAACAACCTAATTCATCCAAGCAACAATCAACCTATATAAATCAACAGGATATTGCAAAGCATCAACATTCCAATAGCAATCCTCAGTCAACTTGCAAACTGTCTAATTCATCCAGGCAACAACCAACCCAACAACAGAATACTACAAAACAACAACATTCCTACAACATCCCCTCCGCAATCATATAACACCAAGCAACTTGAAACACCAACTCTATCTCAACCTCAATATGAGAGAACTCCCCTTTATTGGAGAGGATGCAATAAAAACCCTTACCACCAAAGACCTCACCCTCCTGCCCACCCAGGCTCCACCTCAATAGGAGTCCAACGAAAATAATAGCCAACTATGCAGGAGCAATCTCCACCTCCATAGAAGACCTCGATTGAAAGATCGAGAAGGAAGCAGAAGCTCCAGAAGAAAGTGAATACATCCTTTGGCATGACAAGATAAGAAGCAAGAAGCAACACAGCCAACAACACCAGCAACAAAAGAAATCGACCCTTAAAATAAAAGATTAACAACTTCTTCCGAAGAACACTAACCACCCCCACCAAAAGAATAAACCATAGAGCCCAAAAGGGGTTCCCAAAAATGCAATGCTAACAAATTTGGGAAATAGGAAACAACCTAGACCCTCCATCTCCCAAACCACTAGCCAAAACAACCCCCAACAACAGACAAATGGGGGAAAAACCTGTAGGAGTAAATGGTGACTCCTCAACACCCCCAAGATCAGTTGCGACCAAAACCACTTCCACAAGAGAGAGAATGGTAAGTATGCTTGCTTCACAATGCAAGATTGATTAATGGTTGAATTGCTATTGCTTGATATTCCTTGAATACAAATGTACATGAGATGCCTTGCTTATGTAGGCAAGGTTGAAATGTAGTAGTGAACATGATGTTGACAAATGTCATTATCCTATGACATGAGACAACCAACAACCTAATCACCTAGGAAATGATGCATCCTAGCTAGATAAGATAAGTTCTAGAAAAGCCAACTAAGACTTCTAGAAAGAATCTTTTACCTAAGTAAACTTAATCATGTGAATATGTCCCCTAATTACCTAGTGAATGAATAAGCTAGGTACAAGATAATTATTCACACCAACACCCCCCCTTAAGTGCAACTTAGGGAGAAGATTATTATGCACACTACTATGGGTCCCGGCTACTAGGCCATGTTAGGTACCCATTTACAATGCAAATGATGCAATCTCTCACAAGCAGAGAAAAGGAGAAAACCCTATGGGACAAAACTCCTCTCCAAAAGAGAGAAAACAAAAGAAAACAACATGATGTATGGAGGACTCAATGATACCCCCCAAGGACAACATGCATCATGTATATACAATAAATGACCCCCCCATAAAAGGGAAGTAGAGAGATGAGATATCCCCCCCATAATGTATGATCACTTGCAAACATGGCTAAAGTCTGAAGACAAAACAAAATCCAATGCCTACAAACAATGTTTCTCCCCTTGGGAAGAAGATACACCAAGTACAAATGCAGGAATGATTCCCATTCTAGATAGGAAGTGGTAGGAAGAGGAATCCAAATGTAGGAAGATTGTGTCTCTGAAATGTGCTCATGTGTTGCCAATTTATTGAATGATGAAGATGATGCCACAATCCAATCAGGTACATGCCCAATCACAACAAACTGTGACAAACCAAGAACCAATGGAAACTGATCTTGAACAAGCTCCAAAGACAAACATGAAGTGACAATAGTTGATCCATGACTATCATCAAATAAGAGATATAAACCCTCAAATTGGTCCTCCAAGTCTGAAATGTGAGACTCCACAAACAAAGAAGCAATGTCTATCAAATAAGAATCCCAATCAGGAAGACTATCAGATACCTGTTGCAATGAATCAATGGTAGTACTCAATGAATCATCAAAAGAAGATGAAGAATCAGGAACCTCTGAAGCATCTGCAATCTCCTCCAAAGGATCACAAGCATGGGTTATCAACTCTAAAGAATGAACAAGCACATGTGTGTTGGAAAGAGGACCTTCAAGAGATGGAGAAGAATCATGATCTTCATGCACCTCTCTAATGTGATTCCAAAGAGCATGAGGACATTGGAAGTGAATAAGTGTCTCCAAAAAGTCATCATCTACATTTTCAAAAATAACTCTAAAGACAGCAGCCCTGAAGCCTTTCCAAATGCAATACTCATTAGCTGTGCTAGGACAAGGAACTTTATCAAACAAATAGGACAATAGATTCCTCTCACCAAGATGAGTGAGTATTAAATTACTCCATTGCCTATAGTTCCCTTTCTCCAAAGTAATTAAGTCATCCATTTACAAAGATATGAGCTTCAAAAGCCAAAAAAAGAGATCTATCTTCAACCTAGAAAATATGGCACAAAAGTGCAAAATCTCTGTAAAATATCTGCACCACTGAAAAGTTGACACTTCCAGCTTTCCAACGATATCTCGTTTCTGAAAAATGGCCTCCGTATGCGAAAGTTATGAAAAAATGAAAAAAAGGCCCATAAAAGGGCACTTGGGGGGCAAAATCAAAACCTGACAAGGTTAAATCAGAACAAAATTCTTGGCACCCGGAGCTAATATACGGTCATCCATGTGACCTCATCAGCAAAATAATAAAAAAATTACATCACTATGTAAAGCCCCACCCACAGGCTAATAAAATGGTCAGCTTTAAATAAAACTTTTAATACATAGTTTATATAAATGAAAAGGCCAATAGACAAATCCAAAAACCTGCAATTATAATGGATTCATACCCGTCTTGCAATTTGAGAAGTTGTGACCGTGCTTGAAAATTGCAGACCACTGATGATTGAATGAATGAATGAAAGATTTTAATGACGTCCGCGAGACCAAACAGTCTATGGGACTGAGACAAAACAGGCCTAATTTGTCTTCATACTCTTTTCCAAGTCAGATCTCCTGCTATTAAGTTTGACTAGAAGGCTAGCTGTCTGATTTGACAGTGCACTGAATGCAGTCGATGTGCCCGTAGTATGGATCTTGACTAACGATGAAGGATTACATAGGCCTGAACTCGTACCTGCCGATTGAAAGATTTGTACTGACCAAATACAATGCAAGTTGGCCTGAGATTGACGAGGTAGAAAATCCTTCGTACCCGCCAGCTGTGGATTTGACCGGAGGAATATACCGATGTGGATACAAGGATAGCCACTACAGATCAGAATACAATGGACGCCGACAGAGAAAAATGCACTGACCACGGACTTGACAGGCTAGAGACTGGCATACCAAGTGAGGACAGTGATTCGCAAACACTACCGGGCATTCAATAAATTGACCACCAATGACAACTGTCGGTGTAAGGAAGACTGAATTGTACCCTGCGTCAGAGTACAATGACAGCCGATGGAGAATAATAGATGCCGGTGTAAATGCAATATACCATCTAATGGTACCCTTCACAAGCCCTTCCGAAGACAATGCCAATGATTAGGAATATACCGGTAGAAATCTCCTAGTATCAATGAAGGGACAGTGGCAAGTAATGGTCGATTAATGAAGAAGCCGGTGGGATGAATAGTCAATGGTGGGTGGTAGAAGCAAGATTGGTCGATGGGAATACGCACTGTGATCGGTGAGACAACAAATGGGCCGACTAGAGTACAATGTGCCCTGCCAACAAAATAAATGCCTCTGCCACAAACTTATAACAGTCCGCAGAGATTGAAAAATGACACCAATTATATTAACCCGCCAAAAATTTAATAATGTCGGATAACAATTGCAATATAATGCCGATATAAAAATTTTGCCCCAAAATTTTACAATATACTGCAGAAAAATATTTCACAAAATATTTTTTTTGCGAAAAATGGAAAAATTGTATCGCTTGGGAGGCTGTCCTAGCAAAAAAATTTTGCCTCAAAAACAACTTTACCCAAAATAGGTGAATTTATAGCCAAAATTCGTCTATGGAGCCTTTTGAACTCAACCATGAGGTTATTGAAACCCCAATCTGCACCCAGCAAAAAATATTCAAGCCAACACAAACCCTCAGATCTGGGAAGGAATCTGCAACACCTAGAGAGCTCTGATACCATGTAGGAGTAAATGGTGACTCCTCAACACCCCCAAGATCAGTTGCGACCAAAACCACTTCCACAAGAGAGAGAATGGCAAGAATGCTTGCTTCACAATGCAAGATTGATTAATGGTTGAATTGCTATTGCTTCCTTGAATACAAATGTACATGAGATGCCTTGCTTATGTAGGCAAGGTTGAAATTTAGTAGTGAACATGATGTTGACAAATGTCATTATCCTATGACATGAGACAGCCAACAACCTAATCACCTAGGAAATGATGCATCCTAGCTAGATAAGATAAGTTCTAGAAAAGCCAACTAAGACTTCTAAAAAGAATCTTTTACCTAAGTAAACTTAATCATGTGAATATGTCCCCTAATTACCTAGTGAATGAATAAGCTAGGTACAAGACAATTATTCACACCAACAAAACCACCCTCTCTCAACATCTAGGGGAGCAATAGAGAAGCAAGGCAAGGCCTACTCCCACCTTCAACACAAGTTCTCAAAGAGCCAACAACCACCAAGAAGAGAGGCAAGAAAGCCCACAACGAAGCCAAGGAGAACCACCACTAGAGAGACCCCTTTGATTGCTTCAACACCAGAAGGGGAAAAACAGACGAAAAATTTTTGTCTCAAAACAAGAAGCGCTCCCACTGAATGCACAGACAAGAACCAAGAAGGCCACAACAGCTCCAAAGCAAAACCAATGCTAACTAAAGAGAGCCCCAAACAAGGAACGCACAAGCCCAGCATGGAAGGAGAAACAACCGCTCCCTCCAAACACCACCAAAACTCTGAGACAAAGGCATCCCATGAAAGAGAACCACTGCAACATAGAGAGAAAAGGGAAACACAACATTCCCAGTGAAACTCTAGAGGAACAAGAGCATCCTCGGCAGAACAAGGGAGCAACCTTAAAGAAGCACCAGGGAATAAACTCCCACCTCCAACACAACTACCCAATGAGCTAACAACCACACAGAACAAAGCAAAAGAAACCAACCACCAAGAGCCTCTGCAATCGAAAGGGAACCCTGAAAGCACCCACAGAAGCCCAAAGGAAATAGAGAAGGAGAAGCAGTTGCTCCTTCCAATGACAGCAAAAAAAACCAAAACGAAGGCATTGCAAGCAACAACACCCATGCAACACAAAGAAGTCTTGGAAGCCAGGACAAACCATCCAACCCCCACAGGCATGGCCTCAATGCCAAGAACAACATACCAAGCTTCAACAACTTCAGAGTCAAAAGCTCCAACATCCCACACAACCACCCACAGTAAGAACACACATGACAAAGAGGAACAGGGAAAAGAAGCCCCAAAAAGTAGCTCCAAAACCACCGCACTCATTTTTTTAGTGATTATTAATATGGGTGACATGTAAAAATAAAATTAGTAGTTCTTTTATTTTCTAATATTGTTAAAGAAGATAGTCTCTTTCTTTTTTGACTTGGGAAATGTGGTCCAAGAGATCATAACTATTTTAAAAATAGTAATATTTTTGAGATTATAGATAATATAATTTTAAATAGGGGTAGTGGGCCTAGTTCAATTGGCTAAAGCATCATGTTGCAGACAAGAGGTCCTCATGGTACCTATAGGGGGACAGATACCTGATCGATTCCTGCAGTCTAAAAAAAGATAATATAATTTTAAATAATTTGTGGTTTAATTTTTTAAGATTTGAAAATATTTTTTTAACAATTATAATTTTTTTTTTTTAATAATATATAGTGTATTTATAAATTATAAACCCTCTTAAGTACATACTTTTTTATTTTTTCTTTTTAAATTAATCAATTAATTATTGAATCACTAAAGTTTTTAGTGAAAAAATTAAATAAGATGGCACTTTATGTTGATCATACTTGAGCTTTAGAAGATAAGCAAATAAGTTTTTAAGACAAAACATTTATTCAATTATTTAAATAATTTGTTTTAATTAACAAATTTTAAAAAATGTATGGAAAGCTTAAAATAGGTTGTATTGTATTTGTTTTTGATTGATGTTATAAATTTGTTAAACGATGGAAAATGGAGGGGAGTTAGTAAAAATAAGTATAAGGTAAAATTATATTATTTATATTTTGTAATGGTAAAAATTATATATTTTATATATTTTTATGTAATAATAAGTGTATAAGTGAATTTTTTTTTTTTTAAGTTGACACATAACTTAAATTTTACTTGATTTTACATGTTACTTTTAAGAATTTCTTTTTTTTTAGTTTTCCATTTCTTGTCTATCTAATTCTACAATTTGTAGAAGTAAACATTCTCTTTTTTGAGATTTGTGAAAATGAGTGGAGAACTCTTGAATTTTATATTTAAGTTTGAGGTCACTTATCCTTCCAACTAGTTGTTATGTGTTGACTTGGAGTTCAAAAGGTTTCACTTGTCATTGTTGAAGTTATATTTTAAGAGCTAATCCTAGTCCATTTTACACATTTGACCATATGACATCTAGCATCTAGCATCATTTAAAGAGCATCTAAAAGTAAATTAGAGCATTTGTTACTACATTAATTGCTTGCATCAACATATAGGACATTCTTTACATGATTTCTTGTTGTCTTCATTTTTTGTTCGGTCATTAAATCAATCCATCTAGGAGTTTGACAAAGAGATGATCCAACCTACCTAATAAACTCTTGAAGGGGTTCCTAAATATTGCTAATTAGATAATATAGTTCATAGTCATTTATGGGAGCTAAAAAACAAATACTAGCGTTTATTGCAAGTTGGGTACATACATTAAAGTTCATACCTATGGGCTTGTGGAAGTGACCCACAATGAGATAACAAATTTTCAAATCTTGAGGAATTTGTCTCATTCTTGATTTTTCGCATATTACCAAATGATATTTAGACATCTATCACAATATCAACATCAAATTTTCAAATAGGTACCTTTTATTTATTTATTTATTTGATTTTTGCATTTATTTTAGCATGTTATTCTAGGCAATTTCTTTCTCCATATTAGATCCTAGGGTAATTATGCATGTTTAATTACTTTACTATAGGGTTTTATATAAAAAGGATTTTATTCTCTCCCTCTTATTTTGGTGAACCCTTTGTGCTCCTACCACCCTTGGGTTTATCTTTCGACTTCTAATTTTTGATATTTTGACCCAAGGATAAATTATATTTTTGAGATTTATATTCTTAGCTACGCTTGATTTGCCATTGATTATCTTTCTAGATTTTGTTTATGCCAAGATCTAATTGAAATTTTAATTTACCTTTGAGGGGAATTCACGTAAGCATTGATATGGCTTCTCATTTCATTGATCAAGAGGTACCCACTAGGGTTAATCATAATAAGCAATCTAATTTTGATCATGATACACGTCTAGATAAGAAAGGTTTTTCTCACTAGGTGATTATTTTTTCAACAACTTGCTAATGTTACTCCATAATTAGTTGGATCTCTTTACAATTTGTTGATTGTTATGTCATTTGGTATAAATATTCTTCATGACATTGATATTATGAAAGCCTCTTCTATTTATTTACATGGTATATCCTCCCCCTTCCCACCTACCCTTCTTTCATTCACCATTTGTCTTCTCATCTTGAGGTAGATCCCCCCATTGTGCCTACCCCCTATGTTACCATTACTAGTGTGGTTCACTTTGCATATTCTTTTCTCTAGTATCCTTTCTGCATCTCCTTTAGCTAGTGTTCCACTTGCCTCTCATCCCACTAATTCTATTCCTTCTTTTCTTGCTAGAGTCATACCCAGAGATAATGTTAAGTGTATTAACATTAAATTGAAGCATTCATTACTATATTGCTTGCATTAGGGCATTCTCTGCATGATTGTTTTTGTCTTCAATCCTTATTTATATAATTTGAATCACTTCATCCAATAGTTTAATGCAACCAACTTGGCAAATTGCCTAAAGGGTTTCCTAAACATTGCCTATTAGATAATACCTATCATAGGCATTTAGGGGACCCAAAAAGAAAATATTAGTGTCCAACAAAGATCAAATCCAAACACCAAGGCTTAGATTTGTGAGCCTAGGTCAAAATTGTAGTTATAAAAATCACTTTTACATATGTGAAAGTTAACCATATGACAAATTGTGAAATTTAAATCCCAAGGCATTCATTTGGTCACTCTCATTTTTTTGCATGTTGAGGAATCATCTTTAGACATTTATCACAACATATCAACATCAAATTTCCAGCTAAGTACCTTTGAATTATTTAGTTAATTCTTGTATTTATGTTAGTGCATTATACTAGGTTTTCTCTCAACTATTTAATCTCAAGGTAATTATTTGATGACGTTTGTTTAATTACTTCCATGGCTACCACACTTACATCTCGTGATTCTATGCTTGCGCACATTTATTCTAACCACTATTACCCCTTATAATATCATGTCTATAATGACTATACTTTTTCCTAATGCTTATCATGATGATATGTCACACTTGTTTGTGTTTACATGATGATTTATCTAGCATTCATGGATACTTTGATTTATATCCCTATTCGATGTCAATATTGGGGAACTTGTTACCTTCCATCATATGTGCTTTCATAAGCATACTTGTAGTATATATTTATGGTGTCATATAATAATGTCCTTATAATTTTATATGATTATGAAGATTTTCAAGGTAACATCATTTTATATATTTTCTACTCTCATCCAAAGTAATTGCATTCTTTACATGCAACTAATTGGAAGGAGCATATATGATAACCAAAATTCCTTTCATGAATTTGGATGCAGTGAGTACCATGTGATTCAATGCCATTTTTAGATGGTAAAACACTACTCTCAATTCTCCAAAGTAACTTACATCGTAATATTACTACCTCTAGTTGATATTTATTTTAGGACACAAGTGAAATATCTCATCTCTTCTCTATTTTTCATTTTTGATCATAGATAACATATTTTTGTATTAAATGTAGGAGTTGAAAATTAGCTCTGTCCTAAGACCACCTACAAAAATAATGAAAACCTTCTACAAGAGAGTATGCGAGAAATCAACTTGCTTGATATTAAGATCTATCAAATATGATGATGAAGTATATATTACAAAAGTGTACAATAACTTTGCTTATATAGACAAGGTGTGATGAAGTACCGAATTCCAAAACATTAAATGACTTGTATCTTTATTAAAATACATGAGCCATCATTAAATGTCCTAGGACACTAATATTTAATAAAAGCTTAAAAGATAAAATCTTATCTAAATTACTCAAATATTCCTAGGACTTAAGTGGACTTAACATGTAAATAGGACCCCACTGATAACTAGTTAGGAAAATTACTTATTTACACCAACAACCTCCTTTAAGTGCAACTTAGGGAGAAACAACTATTATGCAAATGATACAAGGATGCAAGGATGGGACCCAACTACGAGGCCATTTTAGGTACCCATGTACAAATGCAAATGCAATCTCTCACAAACGAAGAAAAGGAGAAAACCCACATGGGAAAAAAACTCCTCTCCAAAAAAGAGAAAAGATATAAACAAGGATGATGATTGGAGGACTAAACGATACCCCCAAGGACTACATCCATCATGAATATACAATCAATTTCCCCCTCATAAGAGGGAAAGAGAGAGAATTTGTATCCCCACACCCACCACAATGTACAATCTCTTACAAAAATGGTGAGTGGTTGAAGACAAAACTTGATCCAATGTCGACAAACAACTTGTCTCCCTTTCAAAAGAAACAAAACCAAGTACAAATTCCCATTTTGGATAGGAATTGAAAGAAAGAAGCATGAATATGTATGGTAATGTCGTTGAAATATTCTCATGTGTCACCTTGTCCATGGTGGATGATGATGCCACAATTCAAATTAGGTACATGCCCAATTAAAGAAGAAAGTGACAAACCAAGACTATGCGAAAACTGATGTTGAACAAGATACAAATACAATGATGGTTTGACAATAGTTGTGCAATGAATGACATCAAAGAGGAGAGATAACCCCTCAAATGTGTTCCAAATCTAAAAGAATCCCAATCAGGAAAACAATTAGATACTTGTTGGATTGAATCACTAGAAGTTCTCAATTAACCACCAACAAAAGATGAATGCTCCTACTGAACAAGAATGATGGGAGCCTTGATCAATGACTCTACACAAGTAATCATTGAAGGTGAAGGATCAACACTATCTTTGAAGGAGGAGCATCTGAAGAAACTTTGTCATCCTCATCTGAAGATTCAAAGTACTCCAAATCTTCAAACTCCTGAATAGTATCATAATCATAGGGTATCCATTCTGAAAAATGAAGAGGCATAAGACAATCTGAAATAGGATCATCTGGGAATGGTTGAGTATTAGGATCTCCATATATCTCCCAAATTTTAGTCCAAAAAACATGAGGACACTCAAAATGAATAATATCATTAAAAATGTCATCATCTACATGCATAGCAATAACTCCTAAGACATGATCCCTTATGCAATTCTAAGCAAATTTCTTATTGTCAGTACCTAGAGGGAGAACAAGATCATACAAATGTGGCAACAAATGAAGTCAATGGAGATGTTTTATGATGCCATCTCTCCATTGTTTATAGTTTCCCATTTTATAATATAATTAGAGAAGGATGAAATGAAAACCCCATAATGAACTATGAGAAATGTCCAAAATTACAAAGACATTAGCCTTCAACACCAATTAGAAACATCCAAACATGATGTATAGTACAAATGAAGTCTTCTTGAAAAAAAAACCTCTCTAGGAGTTAGGATGTCTAAGTAATTAATGAGAATGCAAATATACCAAAATCTGAATAAATAATACTTGGGGCTAAAACTAGAAAATTGCATGTGCGTAACGATAGAGGTCCTCAATGCCTTTCGGATGTCACAAAAATCATGAAATACAGAGATCTAGACAAAATTTATGAGCTCAAAGGTCCAAATGGGAGATTTGAGTTCAAATAGAAATAATTATAGGAATAAAATTAGTACTTGCACAATTGGAAAGTTCACGAAACCAACTTTTCAACAATACCTCATTTTCGAAAATTTGTTACCCGAGTCAAAGTAATGGCCTGATTTTAAAAGACTACCCATTTACAACTTCAGGGGCCAAAATTAAGCCCCCTAAGGGCTGGTGAGTGGTTGCCCCATGTGACTAAAAACTAGTGGACTAGGGTGAGCATTGGTATGACAACTATTTAACTGTCAAATTTAACATAGTCCTTAGTAACATTCATTTGACGCCAAATTTAAGACTCACCTAAAAGTTTTTAAAAATCGCCAAAAATGTTTTTTCATCAAAATATGAAGTATTTTATATGAAAATGAGGGGTTTTTGGGCTTATGGATTCAATGAAATGACATTATTTGACCCAAAATGCTCCAAATAAATTTGCAATACAAAGCCACAAAAAAGACACCCCAATTTTTTTTTTCAAGTTTTTCTGATTCTCCAGATCACCACATGGTGCAAGAGAAGAGCATACCCAACTATATTAAAAACCACCAATATCTCTCATTTTCCAATAGCTCTATACCAAAATATGAGAAGGAATTTGCAAGGTCATGCTCTAATACCATGTAGGAGCTAAAAATTAACTCTATCCCAGGAACACCTACAAAAACAATGAAATTCTTTTACAAAAGAGTATGCAAGAAATAAGATTGTTTAATATTAAGATCTATCAAACATGATGATGAGTTATATTACAAAATTGTACAATAGCCTTGCTTATATAGACAAGGTGTGATGAAATACCAAATTCCAAAACATTAAATGGCTTGTGTCATTATTAAATTACATGAGCCATCATTAAATATCCTAGGACACTAATATTCAATAAAAGCTAAAAAGCTAAAATCTTATCTAAATAACTTAAATATGCCTAGGACCTAATTGGACTTAACATGTAAATAGGATCCCACTAATAACTAGTTAGGAAAATTGCCTATTTACACCAACATTAAATGCCTATATGATGCTAGTCATTGGATTCATTTCTATTTTATAGGTTTTTGATATCAAGCACACATTTCAAGGGAGTGCATACCAAGAAGCAACATTCATATCCATTAATGAAATTTTGAGTAATATACTTTAATGTTGGTTGCTTGATTTAACTTTGAATGCATTTTCATAGTAGTTTACATGCAAGTCAATGTGGGGTAAAATGTAATGATAAATTTTTTAAAACCCTTGCACTTTCTCCTTTAATTTGGGGCTCACTTCGGCTTAGTTATTCCTTGTGTAATGACAATGATACAAGTAGTTTTATTCTTATGAAAAAATTCAAGATAGGTTTCTTGTACCTTGTAATCCCAATGCTTTTTTTTTTGTATTTATTTATAAGCCATCATAAAAAAAGGGTGTCCCATTTGAGGTGGCGCTTGATGGAAAGAGGAAGTGAGAAATTATAGTTCAGAGATTTGTACCATATTATCCTTTATATAGTCTATTTATACCCTAGAGGATACAATGAGAGAAAAGAGTGAGTGTGATAAGAATCTGTATCTATTAGCATTTCCTATATAACTTAAATAAAGAAAACATCTATCTAGATTGCAAACATGTATTAAACCCTTATAATTCCATATATATATATATATATATATATATATATATATATATATATATATATATATATTACAATAGCAAGTCTTAGTTTTTGCTTTGTATTGCAGTATGATTAATCCCTATCTTACTCTGATATCTATTACATACATATATTAACACTTTATCTATTATAGATATGTCACCCCTATAGGGCACCTCTTAGCCTCCCTTTGTGTTGTCCTCAAGACATGTTGCTTAGTCACCTAGGAGAATATGCTTGTATATGATCTTCAACTATACAAGTGTAGTGTCCCCTTCTCAGTAACCACTCAAGAGAATCATTTAGCCTTTAATATTCCCAAAGGCTAAAGGTGAAGTAAGGAAATAATATTAAATTAATTATTTATAAAGTATCTAAATAAATTAAATCATAAAGGTAACTTTATTTTTAATTAATTTACTTAAAGTGACAAATAAAATAATAAATTATGAAGTCACTTAATTGATATTTTAAAAGTGATTTAAGTGAAAAAATATATTTATTTATTTTGATACGTAAATGGCTTCTATTAATTTCATCAAAGGATAATACATTCAGTTTAAGAGCACCAATAAAAACACCAATTGCACCAACAGACCTCCACCAAGCCAAACAAAACAATTACACTAGACCTCACCAGCCAAAAAAATCCAAGCCCCAAGCCAGAAAGAAACCAATGACATATAGACTGGCCAAACCATTTCATCGAAGAAACCACAAAATACAGACACATTAACTCTTTTTTTTCCAAAAAGCACACACTACCTAAACTCCAGTCATTCCTCCGGAAGGATACCTTCTGCAACCAAAAGATCTCTGAACACATGACGCCAATTTACTCCCCACGATGGCTCCAAATACAAGTGGTGCTTGGGGAAGATTAGCCCACAAGTAGCTCACTGACAAAGTCGATGCAGAGCCGCACCCTTCACATCCAATATGAACGGAAACCTCCTAACTTTCATCCCTGGAACGAAGGCCTTCTGCAAATCCCGCGGCCTAGGAATCCCTACGCCCAATTTCGCCACTAACACCACTTCCATCACACCCTCCAACAAACTATCCCAAAGCAGTTTTCGCACAATGAGCATCACCATGGGTTTAGACACCTCCAGGTCTAGCAACACCACTAGAAACCTCACCGCTCTATCCGCGTTCGTTCTCCATCGTTTTGTTGAGCACACAAAATCCTCACCCAAGAGAAATTCCACTGCCCGAAGAACGAGTTCATCCCACACCTTAAAGACTGAATTCAATCTTCCATGATGGATGGGCCCGTAAAATGCCCAAAGCTTCCTACTAGAAGGCAACGAGATCAGCGACTCCATCACCACACATACTAAATGAAATGGAAAAAAAGAGGGAGCCATTCCCATATAAAAACGGTCATCCCAACCCTGCAACATTCCCTCACCGCCATCCCATCAACAAAACCAGGGATTAAAGACGCCAACCTTGCAAGCCTTCAACGACTGCCACCTAGCCAAACGGAGTACCCGCTGCCACCATCCTTCCCCGTCGCGCCTACCAAGGATATACCACCATCCTCTAACCTTGGTGGCACAAAATCTGAAACCCCACTTAGTAGCCGCAGGGAAGTGAAAATAAAATATTATAATGTCACTTTTGGAAATATTATAATTTTGTTCTAGAAGCTTCTTGGAGGATCATTCTAGAAGATCAAAAAGTTCTTTATAAGGAGTTGTGAGCTAAACATTTGAGAATACTTGGATTTTATTTCTCATTTCACTTTTGGGAGAGCTTGAAGGCTTTTCAAGTATAAGGGTTTAAAGACTCTAGGGCACCGGTTTCGATAGTGAAACTATCTACACTAGCTGAATTTTGTGGAGGGGATCATTCAAATTTCCAACAAGAGCTTATTTGGAAAATTTAATGGTCTTTGTGGAGACCAAATTTGAGATCATGGTTTAAATTTTTAATGAGGGTTTGAGTTGAAAATGGAGGTTCATGTTGAGCTCAAGAATTAACAACAATTTATTTCATTTGAAGCTGATTATATTGCAAAACAACAATGGAATATTGATCATTTGATGCTAAACCTTGATGTGTCCTTGTGTGTTTATATGTGTGGCTTTTGCCTCCACAACATTATTAGGTATCTAAATTTGTTGTGTTACAGTTCTGGCTTCTAACATTCCATTCAAGTGTACTAGTTTGATGTGATGGTTTCCCTTAGCTACTTGACTTGTATCTTTATTTGTTCCCTCTATTCTTGGACCTGTTGCAGTTGGGTGTGCGCATTTTCTATTTGCACCTTTATGGCTCCATCCATGTCTTTTAATAGATCATAAGAATATGTGACTTTTACTATCTAGGCCTCCAATGACAAAATTGATAAACTACATTTTCTTTTGTTATGCTCCCTTCTATGTTCTTTATTTGCTTCTCCAATTGTGAATGCGTTGCTTCTAATATTTTTCTGGCCTCATTTGTGTTTTTCTTCAAAATTTCATGTTGGAATTCTTTCCTTATTTTGTTCTTCTATGTTTGTAAGTCTGACTGCAGACCATCTACCAACTATTTAAGTTGTTATGATAGGGGAAGGGAAGCGTTCCTTTATATGTGTGGAGTAAAATTTTGCAATGTTTACACCACCTCTTCTACTTGCTCTATACTATCCACCTATTGTTGGAGTATTTCTTCCCTTACGCTAGCATGAAAAATATCTCCAAGTTACAGTTTTTGGAGTGGGGAGATATTGACTAGATTTACTTGTGAGCAACTCATCGATATTTGGAGTAGTTGTGGTGTAGGTTTTGGCTGCAATTGTTTTTGTTACACCAAGAAATCGTTGATTTATTTGATTGGAGAGACCGATGTAGATGTTCCTCCAATGTTTTGCTCATGTCCCTTATCTTCTCTATCACTTGGCATACTACTTTTTGGAGAAAGTGTTGTTTGTTTCTTTGTTTTTTCCTCTTCCAAGATGGAATCCAAAATTTTCTCTGTGATCTTTGTGGTTTACTTCTGTATCTTGGCAATGTCCTCTTGTTGTACCTCCATTAGAGTATCTACTCTTTGTTTTGTGTGGAGATATTGAGCTTGGGCTCATGCCACCTGCTCCTTTTGTTCCATGACAAGGTCAGACCCAACCTCTGTAATGGATTTTTCCCTTATTTCATCTTCTTCTTTTAGGGCTTTATCCCTTTACTCCCAGATTGGGGCAATTATGGGTTGTGGAAAATCCTTGATTAACTCATCTAAAATTTTATTAAATTTTCTTATATATAGTGTGACGCTTTGTATTATCCTATCCTTATTGTTTATGTATGCATCTTTATACATGGATAATACTTGCAAAAGCATATTGCAATAGATTATGAAATTTATAATCGTCATAACGTCGATTGGTGGCTATGGTTGCTCTAGTGCCTCTGGTTGTTGCATTTCAATTGTGTTCTCCTTCTTTGTCTTCTTCTACGAAGGCTTTTGTACCTCTTTTACTTCTTGTTCTTCCTCTTCCCCAAAATTTTGAATTATCCTCCTTTTTACTATTTTATTGGCCATTGCTTTGTGGGTCTTCTTCTCCACACTCATTTATATTAGAGTTTTTGATATCTCTTGCACCTCTGGTGTGGTTACCATATGTGATGAGGATGTGGTACCTTCAAATTGTGTGCTCGTGGTTTCGTGTAATCTCTTGGATCTTCTTGTGGTTGGTGTGTGGGATTCTAGGGTTAGTGTGGAAGAGGATGGTTGTGTTGTTTTCTTTGGTGAATTGTCCCATTGCTTCTATAGTTTTTCTTTGTTTTTCTCAAATTTTTCTTGGGCATTTTTCTTATGGATTTGATCCATAATCTCTTTGTATGCCCTAAATAGCTCCACATTTGGGTTTTTTTGGATTGCTAAGAATGTTTACACTATAAGCATCCACTTCTTTTTGTGATATCTCATATGGGAGCCTAAGAATCCATGATGTTCATGGCTCCACTACCTCCATATACATATAGTTTTTGTCTGCCATAAAATTAATGGTATTGATATATTACTTTATTGAATCATATGGTATCCTCTCTCTAGCTTGTATCTATTGTTGGAAGCTCTTGAAGAAACCCTAGTATGTAGTAGTGTATGTTTGTCTGGAAATTGGTGAGTGTGCATTATTATTTGTGCAGCTATCAGAAGGTTCGTTTGCCATATATTTCCTTTGAATATTGGAAGTTCATGAAGGAAAAAAAATACAAGACAGATGAGCAGTGTACCATACATAAAATTTTCACCTAGAAGTTTTAATTTTCTATAATTTCTCCATTAGTTGCTCCCTCATTACCTCACATAGTTCAAATTTCTCCCCTCTATCACCATCTAGTATGTGGTGTAAATAGTTTTTGCTTTAGCAAAGTATTCTTTGTTGGCATAGTAAATTTTATATGCAATTCCCATTATGGCATACCACACCGAAACATTTGTGATTGCCTGAACTCTTAGACTTTGCCCGCTTGGTATTGCTTTGGTAAGCGTGGTCATTGTGTCATTCTTGACTACCTTCTTTGTTGGGATCTCTCTAACCATGCTTAGCCTTGTTACCCCTTGAATTGCTTCTTTTGTTATTTGATGGGGTTTGTCGAGATATATGAACTCGTCATATACTCTACTCAGAACTAGCCACACCCAACCATGCTCATCACAGGAATTTGGGAAATCCTTCCAGATATCAAGGTTCTTCTTCTTATCTCCTGATATTGAGGTTGCTATGCAATTTGGTCCTAAGCGAGGAGGGTTTGCCTGAGCTCTTCGAATTTTGTGTGATCAATCTTTGTTATTGGCTCATGTATATATTTCCTCGCGTTCTTTGTGTAGACCATGTCTATTGGAATACCTAAGAATTTTCCATATTTTTCGACTTCCATTGCCTTGAACAGATACTTCCTATAATTTGGTCGTGGTTTCTCAACGACGTTAACCAAGGTTGGGGTTGCCTTTTTTTTTAATTGTACGTGTGAGTAGTAGAGATCGGATGGTGCTTATTTTCTTTGATAATTTGAGTGTAAGTACGGAGTGAGTGAAGGGATGTTTAAATAGGTTCGAGCTAGTGGTTGGAATTTTTGTCTTTTCCCATTGGGTTTTGTGGGATTTTCTAGCTATTTGACACCTTGGACCACTAATAGTTTGATTTTATTATTTATGGATATATAATATATAATAAATAATATGTCTTTTTGATCTTTATGTTTTTCATCCTTTTGGTTGGTGGTAATGTTTAAGTCTTGCACCATTGACATATCATGTTATGCAGTTATCATCTTACTTCACCTTATCACTCATGACTCCACAATTTCGTGTATATATTATGGTCCTAGCCACCTTAATTTTAACTTACCTTTCTTTTTAAATGTATTATCATATAGTAAGACTAGATCCCCTATTTGAAAAGTATTAGTGTGGAGGTTTCTATCATGTTAAGCCTTCTATCTTTTTCTTTTCTAAGTGTTGATTGTACAAAGCTATGAATCTTCTCTCATCCATTTTTTCCAATTCTTCTATCATTTGTACTAGGGACTCATCATCATCCAATTGCAATGTGAGTGCAATATGTAAGTTAATAACTGTAAATTTCATGGGAATTTCCTGCACTAGTTTCATATATTAATTGAAACTGTGTAAACTTGTTGGTCCTTTTGTAGGATGTGTGATAGGCCTTCTATACAGGTTCAGGTTTCATTATATATGCACAATTGGTAATGCATTTTTTGGTTATCTTGTTTCCTACTGCTTTGGTGAACTAACATTGGCACTATAGGTGATAACATTTTTGATGGTTGTGGTATATTGGGTAGTTGCAGTGTGTTTGACATCAATGCCAAAGGGGGAGTTTGTTGACCCCTTGTTGGCATTGGCAGTGATATTTGGCATAGATGTCAAACAATGCCTTACAAGGCTGCTTTTGTGCTCATCATTATCTTGGACATTATTAGAGAGGTCAAACACTCTGATTTGATTACTATGCATAAGTGGTTGGAACATATCATGCCTTGATCCCTATTTGCAAAGGGTATAATAATGTTTACATTATTCAAGTGAAAAAGGAAATAATGAGTTGTTTGTCTTTGGAGAAGCAATAATATTTTTGACTAAAGTGTTGATGTTTTGATCATCATGTAAAAGTCATGACACAATGATAACCCTAAAGCCATTTTGACTAAACTCAAAGATAGTGCATTGTGAAGAAGTTTTGGCCGCGTTAGGGCATGGAGTAGCATGGAGACATGGTGGTAAGGTGGCTACAGAATGTTGTCTTCAAGCAATGGATGTGTGATTTCAGTTTCTCCAGGTGATATAGACCTTCATTTGAAAGATCGAATTGAGTTCAAAGTGGTAACATGCTTCCTTCATTTAACCCTAGTTTGTTCTTTACAAAGTATGCAATATCTGAAAGTGGTTTCTTGTTTTGAAGTTCACACTTGTATGTTGCATAAGGTCTTGCATTTGCATAATGTTTCGATGCTTCAAGATAAGGGTTTATTGTGTATCACAGTCAACATTCACAAGGGGTTTCTTGATGTTTCAAGGGTTTATGTTGTTCAAGTTTCAACTTTGAAGTGACCAGTCTAAATGTTTTTGCATTGTTGACAGGGGTTTCATTGAAGCATATATGTGTTCATTGTATATAGTTTGATTAACCTATTTTTAGGGCAACATGTCGACTTTACATATATGCATTTATGTGCTTAATGCATTAACATTGCAAAGGGTATCAAAGAATGTTGCTTACATGTTTGCAACTGTTTAAACATTTACCAAAGTTGCTCCATGTTGACACTTAGTGACAGTTATCAAACCACGATTATGAAGACAGGTTTTGCAAACTGTCATATTAGCAATTGTTTGTTAAAATACTATGGTTATTATGATGCTTATATAGAAGTGGCATAGTTACTGTGAAGGGGTCCGATGAAGATGTGATTTACACTCTGCAAAGAGTCATTATCGTCTTTATGTTGAAATCTTTGATGAACAATCTATTTTGAAATTGTGAAGCACTTCATAGTGTTGGTTGTATTTGCATACACAGATATATAGATTCTTGAGTCTCCAATGAAAATGAGACAATCAAGAAATTCTTTGTAATGAAACAAAGATTATACTCTGTCCTTTTATTTTGAAAATCATTTTAATGTGAAAATTTTATTTTCTAGTGAGGCAATTGCTAACTTGAAAAGCCAGTGAGGTTGTAGCAACATTAAATTCCAGTGAGTCTATAACCAGTGAGGTTCCTTTTCCATGAGGCACAAAAAGTACCTAGTGAGGGAATTTTCCCAAGTGATTTTTTATCCCTATGAGGGTTTTCCAATCACAAAAATACTATGTTATGGCTCTTTTGTGATCTTTGTGGTTATCATGATTTGTGCAATTTAGTTTTGTAGCTTCCTTTATGTACTTTGTAGCACTTGATTTTTTCAAGTGGTTTAAGGTTATGTTATTGACTCTCACATTTGAATACATCCTTGAAATTGAACATTCCATGATTACAAAGATTTTATGTGTTTTGAAAAACAATTGAATTGATTTGGTTATTAAAACACCAATTCACCCCCCCTCTTAGTGTTTTTTGTACTCCAACAAGTCCACACATCCTTATTTGGCACATAATCAATGACACAAGCCATGACACAATCTATGACACAATCAAAACCTTTTGGAGCCACATTTAATCCATTTGGAACATCTCATGCTATGGGTGCCTCATCATCAAATCCTTTTGGAAAAAATAAGAGGACAAGGGTCCATATTTGTGGACCTAAGACACCAATAAACATATCAAATACCAACACTTCCCAAGGTCCTAATGTAAACATTCCTCAACAAGGGCCCTTCACACAATATGGTAACCAAAATACACAAGGTCAACACATTCCCAACCCATTCCAAATGCAATCCAATACCAACACCTTGCACATTCCAACTCACAATACTCACATCCCCCAAATTCAAACTCAAATTCCAACTCACATTCCACATATTCAAAATCAAATTCCATAACACACTCATAACATCCCAACCCAAAACATACCTAGAGTCAACACCACCTCATCCAACCAACACATTGGATTGCAAAATACAAACATGGGACCTTATCAAAATGCATTTGCAAATGTCATGGACATGTCACTCACACAATATGATGTCTTATCCAATCAAATGCTAGCCTTGCAAAAACAAGTGGAAACCATGACATTATCAAACAAGAAGACTTTCTCTACACAAGAGTTATGCCTGTACCCATTTGATAAGACATTATACATACCTCCCTTTCCTCCTCATTATGTCATGCCAACTTTACCCAAATATAGAGGAAAAGGAAATCCCATTGATCATGTGAGATATTTCCACACAGTTTTGATTGACATTGCATCTGAATAGGCATATCTAATGATACTATTTCCTAGGAGTCTCACAAGACAAGCACTAGAATGGTTCACCCATCTACCTACTGACATGTAATCATGGGATGAACTAGATGACAAGTGTATCACCCACTTTTCCTTTAACATTGAAAATGACATCACCATTGCCACCTTGTGTCACACAAAACAAGAAGAGGGTGAATCATTCATAATGTTCAAGTCCAAATATGGAGGAACTTGGCTAGCAATTGTCCTATTGACATTCCTGAAAAACAAAAGATTGTCATGTTTGTGGAAAATTTGATCACAAACTGAAAATTTCAACTGCAAACCCATTTTTGCGTCACATTTGTTGACCTTGTGGAAAAATACACCATCCTTGAAAAGGCCCTCATTTCTAAAAGGGAACTTAAGACATACAACAAGACACAAAATTCCCAAAACACTTCAAATTACAAGAGAAAATATTGGTCCCATAACAAAAATATCACCAATGACGGAGTTTTCAATGCAAAGGTAGTACACACTGGTCCTACAATCACACTTAGGGGACCTAATACATCAAACAACCCACCACATGTTCCCGATCAAACAACAAATTCCCTTGAAAGCATGCAAGAACAAAAATCCCAAAGGAAGTCTCTCACAACATGCAAATACACTCCCTTGGGAGAGCCAATTGAATCAATCCTCAAATGTAACTCTTCCAACAAAAAAGTCATACAACTTCCTGATGCAAAACCATATGACCTAGGGCAATTCAAGCCTTCATGGTGGGATGATAATGCCTTTTGTGATTATCATCAAATTAAAGGACACCCAACTTCAATGTGAAGACAATTGAAAAACATCATTCAAGACATCATCGAAAACATTATCATAGAAGTTGATGGACAACAACAAGCCTCTAACAATAACCATAAAGTCTTTATAGACCCACTACATGACCATGGAAAAGGAAAGGCCTACAATTTGGGTTCCAAGACCAATAATTATACCAACTATACCAATGCCAAATATGATTACATTACCATCCATCAAATTCAAGCAGTAGATGATTATGTTAATACCATCATTGTCAAGAAACCGCTAGAATTTTTCGTAAATACTTGTTGAACCAAGGTAACCCTAAAAGGTGCTCCCCCAAACCAAAAACAAAAATCTCAACATAATATTTTAGACCATTTGGGGAAAACACTTGCACAAATCTCTATCCTTGAGTTATTATGTATATCACATGAGCACAGAGCCATTCTTGACAAAGCTTTACAATACACTACTATTCCCATTGACCTTGATGTCAATCACTTCCAAGAGATGGTGGGCTACTTGGTTAATACTCATCATATCACCTTCTCAAACCAATATTATGTGACCCAAAAGACTAGTCATAATGACCCCTTGCACCTCGAGTCTTCAACCATAAACACAAAGCCAAACAAGTCTTGGTAGATGGTAGAGAAGGGTTAAACATTTGCACCCTCAAATCAATTGGTTAAGGCATGAGGCTTCTCTAAAGCATGTGTAGACATGACAAAAATAATTTTTATCAAAGCTTATGACAATGAAGAACGCTCTTCCAAGGGCGTTATAACAATACCAATCAAAGTTGGACCCGCAACAATGGAAACCACATTCCAATTCTTGGACCTAGATATTCCATATAACCTCCTCCTTGGCTAACCATGGATCCACACCATGAAGGTCCTACCATCCACCTACCATTAGTGCCTCAAATTCCCATATAATGGCACCGAAATCACAATAGATGGTGATCTTCACCCATTTCAATATTGCAGCAATTTGAGAGGAACACCTGAACAACAAGTGCCCATAAATTAGGAAGCCTCGTCATCCACCTCATCTCACTACATTGATCCTTCTACCTTATCCAAGGAATCCACCTCCAAAACCCCACCTTTCGATCCCAAAATTGAGGTCCAAGATAAGGGGTGTGGTGAATATCACATGAAGACATCTTATTGTGTTAGTACACTTACATCTCCTAAGTCATATGGAAAACCATCAAAAAATAAGAGACAATCAAAGGTTACTATTCAAATACCTCCCACGACCACTTTCACAAAATGGGGAGAGCTAAGAAAAGAAGCCATCAATGAAGAAGACGTGACCTCTTGGCTATACAGAGAAGAAGAAGAAGAAGAAGAGGCCATTCCACCCACACAAATACCTACTAAAAAATATGGAAAAGGTTTTGAAACCATGAAGAATAAAGGCTATGATGGACACATCAAACTTAGATTGAGCAAGAGTGGCATGACAAAACCCTTTTTAGTGTCTAAGCGACCAAAAGGCTTGGGGATAGGGTTTAAACCAATAAAGATTGACACTCCTAGTGCTAAGGTGCTTTCAAGTGAGGAAGTGAGTGCTTTGAAGAATATCAAGACATCTGAGACACCTAAAACCCCTGCACCATCGAAAATGTTTAACGATTACTATATTGTGACTAACTCTAATGAATATGAGTAGAACTCTCCTGTCTCCATCGACTATGATATAGCTGAGATGATTGCCAAACTTGACCTATCCGACACCATGACCAAAGGTCCTGATAATACCTCTGTCTTTACCTTGTACACTCTAAACCTCAACACTACCGATAATGGCATGCCTTTAGTCTATCCCCAACTGATTGATTGGGACCAACAAGGACCACCCATCTTAGATGTATTTGAGAATAACAAAGCCATCGCCAAGTTCATGGGATTATGAGAAGGAATTCCTAGTGGAGATCACAAAATTGGTTTCACCATTGAATTGGATCACACAACCTACTTTGGGGAGGTTTTCCACCCCTCTAGTCACCAAAAAAAATGACGGATCTCTAGGTGAGAACTGTAAGGTGCCTTTAGATCAATAAAAAGTAAAAATAAAAGGCGTATCTGAGGGTGAAAACCTCTCCAAGGTGCCCAAGGATGGAGGGATAGACATTCTTCCTATTAACATAGAAGAGGT
Organism: Sequoia sempervirens; assembly: GCA_007258455.2. Classification (NCBI taxonomy): domain Eukaryota; kingdom Viridiplantae; phylum Streptophyta; class Pinopsida; order Cupressales; family Cupressaceae; genus Sequoia; species Sequoia sempervirens. The sequence goes on along the minus strand of VDFB02075321.1, from coordinate 337,106,575 downwards.
TGTCAATTCTCATTGAATAGTCTATGGAAGTCAACATTAGCACAAATGAAAATCACAGAGTTATCCACTTTGCAACATCATTTACAGAATCAGGGCAGCCTGAGTTCTGTGTTTTCTTTGTAGAATGACATATTAATTTCACTTGGTCCTATTCTAACATGCCTAGGCTAGATCCTAAATTAGTCTTGCATCATTTTCCATTATTTCCCAATGCCAAACTTGTCAAACAAAAACTCAAAAAGATGCACCCACGAAATGCATTATTGGTCAGGTTGAGCTAAAGAAGTTATTAGATGTTGGCTTCATCAGATCTATATACTATGCAAAGTGGATCTCTAACCTTGTGCCAGTAATAAAACCAATGGGATGGATTCATATTTGTACTGAATTTGTGACTTGAATAAGTGAAGGATGACTTTCCCCTACCGAACATTGACATAATTGTGGACTTCACAATAGGCTACGAGATGTTGTCATGCCTTTTGGACTGAAAAATGCAAGGGCCACATAGCAATGTGCTATGACAACAATTTTTCATGACCTCATGCATACTCTTATGGAATACTATGTGGATGACTTGCTAGTGAAATCATTGACACGAGGTGATCATTTCTGGGTCTTAGACAAAATTTTCAAAAAGACTGGAAGAGTACAAAGTAAGATTGAATCCCAAGAAGTGTGTATTTGGAGTAATGTCAGGAAAGCTCCTAGCCTATATTGTTTCTAGACGAGGCATCAAAGTTGACCCAACCAAAGTCAAAGCTATAATAGATATGCCTCTGCCTACCAACATAATTCAACTATGCACATTGCAAGGAATACTCTAGTCTATCAGATGATCCATTCCACAACTGGCTGACAAAATTCATCCATTTCAACACTTGCTCAAAAAAGGTGTACCATTCATGTGGACAAAAAAGTGTCAGAAATACTTCTGAAAGATTAAGGATTACCTGCTAACGCCATGAGTTCTAATGCCACCTATCAATGGGAGACCTCTCATCCTCTACATTTCAGCAACTACATCTACACAGGGGGCATTACTTGCACAAGATAATGATGAAGGCCACGAAAGGGAAGTATATTATATTGGTCGTACCTTGGTTGGTTATGAACTCAATTAAAGTCCTATAGAACGTGCTTGTCTTACAGTAGTTTTTTCTACTCAACGACTTAGGTACTACATGTTGAATCATCAAACAAAACTGGTCACCACTTGATAGACACATTGAAATATCTACTTAGCAAGGTAGCCTTGATAGGACGACTGGGTAAATGGGTTATGATACTTAGTGAGTATGATATTCAGTATGTTGAGAGAAAATCCATAAGAGGACAAGTCATTGCCGATCAACTTGCAGATGCACCTACCAAGGCCGATCATCCATTAGTTTATGATTTTCTAGATGAGTCTATATTCACTTTGGACACTCTTGCGACATGGAAATCATACATCCACGAGTTTCACATAGGTCATAGTTTAGGAGCAGGCATACTATTTATCACCCCTCAAGGTGATACCATACCTAAATCATTCAAAATTTCCTTCTCATGTACCAACAACATAGTAGAGTATGAGGCTTTTCTCATAGGACTTTGTATGGAAATCAAGTGGAAAATCAAGAACTTGTAAGTGTACGGTGACTCTCAACTGGTAATTTGATAGGTCAATGATGATTATGACACTAAGGACGAAAAGCTTACTCCATATAAATGAATGGGTGATAGTTTTAGACAATATTTTGATAGCATCACCTTTTATGAGGTCCCTCAAATTCAGAACAAAGCAACAGACGCCATGGCAACCATTGGCTCTCTCTTGGATATCCCAAACAATGTGCCTCAATATGATTTTTTGGTAGAGCAACTATTGATCCTTTCCTTCAACATCCCCGAGCCTGAGATGGTCTGTGAACTTGTTGGTCCTAACTCCCCATGGTACCAGGAAATTTATGACTACCTCCATGACCACATCATTTCCCCTGACTTATCCACCAACCAACGCAAGACCTTCATCTGCAAAGCCTCTAAATATGCCATCATTGACGACACCATTTATAGATGAGCCCTTGACAATACCCTCTTGTGATGTCTCAATACTGATGAAGCATAAACAAATTTTGCATGAAGTACACGAAGGTATATGTGGAGCTCATTCTAGTTGTCTGACCCTAGCCAAGAAGATCATGAGATAAATATTGGCCTACAATGGAACGAGATTCATTTCACTTTGTCAAGATATGTTAGCAATGTCAGATTCATGGAGATTTGATACATGCACCAACATAGGAATTCCATCCGATAACATCACCATGGCCCTTCACCCAATGGGGAATCGACCTCATAGGTAAGATCCATCCCACTTCCACCAATGGCCACAAATTCATCATCACTGAGATTGAATACTTTACCAAATGGATTGAAGCCATTCCCATGACATACATCACTGGTAAAAAAATCTCAAAATTCATCTTCAACTATATCATTTTCCAATATGGTGTCCCTCAATCCATCATCATCGACAACGGTCATCCATTCAAGAACTAAAAAGTATGCCAACTTTGTGAAAAAAATCCATATCTAACATCACTTTTCCACCCCATATTTTCCACAAGGTAACAACCAAGCTGAGGCATCTAACAAAACCATTATCAAAATCCTTAAAAATATTGTTAGTGATGTTGGTTTGATTGACACCTTCAACTTAATCTTGCCTTATGGGCCTACTGCACTAATATTCGCACTCCCACAAGAGCCACTCCATATTCACTAGTCTTTGGTTTTGAAGCCGTCTTACCTATTGAGGTCGAATTTCCTTGCTTGAGGGTATCCATGCAAGGGTAGATTGATGATGAAGAATGCTGAGTATCAAGGCTACATGAGTTGGAACTATTAGACGAACAAAGAAAAAATGCATTGGCCCATCTACAAGCTTATCAGAATCATCTTCGTTGCAGCTATAATAAGAAGGTTTTGACTTGACACTTTGACATTGGTGACCTAGTATTAATGGAGAACCCTAAGAATCAAGCAGAGCAAGAAAAGTTGGGTAAATTTGAGTCAAATTGGTTGGGTCCCTATATTGTCACAACAGTCTTTAGATTAGGAGCATATCATCTTTCCACTCCTTAAGGGGAGCCCTTGTCAAAACCTATCAATAGTATGCACTTGCACAAATTATACACTTAGCTTCAAAGAGCCATGTCATAACTTAAAAAATATAAAAAAAACAAAAATCAACAAATCGTTACCTTGATGAAAACCTAGCAAATAAGCATCTTGGTGACACCAAAAAATTCAAAAATCAAGAAAATAGCAAAGAGAAATAATCCTTCCAATAGTGAAAACAACTTCAGTGGCGCTTTGGATAAGTACCATGGTGAAAACTTGGAAAACAGCTGCCATGTGTAGATTATCTTTGCTCTATCATTCCATCTAGCTTTCCCCATCACTCATGATAAATCCATACTTCACCCTTTCCTTGTCATCCATAATAAAAAAAAAATCATACAACCTCAAAAATTGAAAAAAAATGAAAACATGTCCAAAATACAAAAACATCCAAATAACTTTCAAAAATCTCAAAAACAGAGTCAGAGTCAGTCATGTCAATCCAAGTCCTATTGAACTATGTTGCCTCTACAAATTCACATAGGCAAGGCCATTTGTTGATGATCTCCTGAGGCATTAGGTTAGTCCTTTATGGTTTTGTTGAATAAAATTCAAATCATGATTCAATATTTTGTTAATAAAACAAAGTCAAAGTCATGTCAAACTACAAGGTCTCTGTGCATTATTACGTAGGCAAGGCCATCTTTCAATGAGCCTTTGAGGCCCTAGGTCAGTCCTTTAGGGTATGTCAAGTCAATCGCAATAAGTCGAACATAGTCAACCCAGACACAAACAATCATCAACACCTCAAGAAAGTCACAGATCAATAATACAAACAAGCCAACTGGTCCTCAAGTCAAATCAGTCAATTGCCAAAATAGTCAAACAACAAGTTAACATCAAACATCAAATCAGTCAAACATTTTTCTTGTACAGGATGTGTCCTTCCTGAAAATTAGACATTGGCATAAATCAAACTTAGTCATTTGCCTTATACATGTAGTCACATGATCGAAACTAGACTTGACATCTTATATGACATGTTCTTTTCCTGGCACCAAGCCTTGTGCAACAATCAACTCGTCAACCACCTGGTCAATTAAACACCGACAAACAATTATTGGAAAACACTTTGAATGGTTGTTGACTTTGTTGGTCTATTTGTCTTATCTTTTTGATTTGTCTTTGGGTCACGTTACTAGCTACCTCAAGGATGTCTTGTGAAGGATTTAGAGGGGTGAGGATGTCTCATGACTCACATTTTCTTTGATTGTTGTTTGTGGTTTTTCTTGATAAAATACAAAAACATAGATTGCATCCATATGGCATTATAATTTCATAACATTCACATCACATCATAATCATAATCATTTATCACATTGCATATATATTGCATTAGCATTTTATAAGCATTGCATAACATTGTTTCATAACATACTACATTGAATTACATAATCATAATATACGTTACATTGAAGTGCATAGTCACATCAAATCATTTCGGCATACATCATAATGCATTCACATAACATTCATAATCATCACATTCACATACATAATATCATGACATTAAATACATCAATCTAGCATCTAAGCATCATATATAAGCATAAATTAGTCATCCATCATATTGCATTAACATATAGCTTCATTACATAATCATATAGAATGCATAAACAACATAAAGCATAATTATCCATCACATAACTGCATAACATAGCAATGCATATCATAAATCACCACCAAAATCATATATTGATAAAAAATTTGTCATAGTACAATGTCAAGATGTATCCCAAAAATGGAGCTCACAGGCTCAATGGTCAAAAATATAAAGTGTCCTAATACAATGTCAAAATATGCTCTAACCTAGGCTACCATGCTCCCAAAAAGGTGACTATTGTGATGATGACTGTCATGGTGGTGATCATCTTGGTGACCTTGAGGACCTGTGCTCTGAGGATGTCTTGTCATATGGCTTCAACCGTCTTGGTCCTGATACACCTCCACTGCTCTGTGACCTACTATGGGACCATCTATTGTGAGACCTGCCACCGCTCAAGGCCTCTAAGGTACTCAGTGCTCTCCTCTTAGGTGGTAGCTTGGCCTCATACAGATCCCTATAGTAATGCTCTCTCCTACTGGATCTAGTGATCTCTTTGGACATAACTACTATTGACCCATTGCAAGTAGCAATGAATTCTATGACCTGTTAGTTCGTCTATTGTCTCCCAATCACTGTTGCATCTCGCTCAATCCTCAATGCCCCTATCTTTGCCTCCAATTCTTGAATCTTGGTTGTGGCCTAATCCAACCGTTCTTGCAGGTTGGATATCCTCTGATCCACCGATCCATATCCTCCCTTGATTAGTATCTCCTCTAGTCCCACCTTCGTATCCACACCCATCACTATCCTCTCTTAGAGGATCCGCTCAGCCTCTCCCATCACCTCCTCCTCTTGATGCTCCTCCTCCATCTCCACATCAAGCTATCCCACCTCAAGAAGTGGCACATCATCCTATCACTCCTCCTTTGCAACCCTCTCCTCCTCACCCTCCTCTCAGATTGATGATAGTGGCCTCACCACAAGCTGTCTCCTCACCCTCCTCTGTCAAGCTCTCCCTCCTCCTCTACCTCCCCTGCCATCTCCACCATCATCACCTTTCCCACCATCTCGCCTCCCTCCATCTCCCCATCTCCCCATCTCCTCTCCTCTCGATCTCCCCTCCAGCCTCATGAGCCCCTACCTCGACACTCTACTGATGTTGGTTGATTTGGATTTGTGTATGGCTCTGACCTATGACTCACCCACCACACATCATAGTCTGCTATTGTGCTTGGCTTTGTCGCACCACCCCTCCATGCCCACTGTATTGGCTGTAGTGCATCTATCCCCTACTCTGATGTCACCATTGGAATCATTTGATCCCATGGGTGCACCTCACATGATGATCACACAAACTATACTAACCCCTGAGGCACATCCCATATCTCCCCGAACTGCCTCTTGACTCACTCTAGAAAATACTGCTCGATAATATGCTGCAATTGGACTTTCCATCCAATCAGGTACCTAGCCTACCTACACCATGGTAAATGTTGGTCCTCATCCTACCACTGTTGACAGTCTATGTATGGCCTCCATACAAAACTGACTAGTACATCAATCCCATGCCGCCAATAACCTATATACCCAACACGAGTCTAAGTCACTATGCCACCATACAAGTAAACATAGGGCATATCATTCCCCAACTGCCTATTGACTGGAGGATGGAACACTGCGATGTGCTCCCATGCCCACACCATCAACAAGGTCACCCCGCAACTCATAGACTGACAATCTCGATATGCAATGTCATGCAATTGGAAGTATAGCATGCCCAATAAACAAGGCCCCCATGCATAGACTTTCCCATGCCGCATCATCCCTACCAACATCTTCCCCCATCCAACGGGAAAACCATGCCCTCTGTGATATGGAATAATGATCCCTGCAATCAGAGTGCATAGAATGCAGTCCCATCTCTCATACCTCTTTGCTAGCGCATCCCATCAAATCTCATATCCCTCAATTTCGAGCTTTGCAACATCCTCATAAACATAATGTTTCTCGAGAGCTCGATATCCCTACATTGGATCATACCTAACTCACTTTCCTCGAATTTACAACCTCAATATCTTGTACATGTCCTCCAAGGTCACAGTCGCCTCTCCTATCAAGAAGTGGAATGAACATGTGTTAGAGTGCCACCTCTCCGCGAGTGCAGTCAACAAACCCCTATTTTCCCTAATGATGGGCATGTATATCATATGGTACAAGCCAAGATGCATCAACTAACGCTTCTCAGTGTCAGATTGTTGATCTCAAAGCCGAAATGTACATGGTCACATCTCTCGAGTATAAATAGGGGCAAGAACAACTTGTGGTCACAAGGAAAAGTCATTGCGTAAATACAAAACCCTAATTAGACCTATTGGACCTAAATTGCATAGTATATTTCATCCTAAACTAGGGAAAAATTTTAACCAGTTAGTTGCATCATTTTTCTTAGCAAATGCGTCACACAAATCAAATGTGTAACTTTTTCTGCATATGCATCGCACAATCGCGATTGCATCACACACTTTGACAAATGCGTTGCCAACGTCTCTTGTGGTCAACCCCCAATCAGTTGTGTCACAATTTGGCACATGCGTCATTTCCCCTTGCATATGTGGTTCAATTTTTTGAATGTGTCATTCTCGTTCATGGGTGTGGTGCAGGAAGAAAATGCAACACACTTTATAGTTGTGTCGCACCACATTTGATTACCTATCCTACCCCTAGCAATTGTGGTGCATCGTGACAATTGCAGTGAACCGTTGTCACTTGTGTCACTCACGATGGCAGTTACAGCGAACGATGTTCACCACATTTTCCTGCTAAATTTTATAGGACCTAAATCTACATGAAAAATAAAAAATGACAAAGTGGTCAAGGTGTACTTACAGGGTCCTCTGCACCCCTCTAGCCATCGAAAGGTGTGAATTCGATATCCACGATGCTCGGTGTGAGGAACGAGCAACATCTTGGTAGCTAGTCTTTCTCAGAGCTCTCCAATCTCCAAACTCAAAATGCACAAATGAGCCTTTTTCCCACTCAAATTTCTATTTATAAGCAATCAAAATTAGGGTTTGCACTAGGGTTTGTATTGGTTGCACTGCCTGGGAGGTTTGGAACCTAAATTTCACTACCCTGAAAGTCCTGAAACTAAAATCTTTTGTCACCACCGCTTTCTTGGCTGTCAAATTAGCTTATCAAAATAATTTTCAATTTTGTTTTGATTTTTTTTGAAAATTTGCAAAAAAATTCCAAGGGGGCATAGGTCCACCCTACTTACACCGGAGCATATTTTGATTGATTTTCTTTGACATAACATGATAAACTACATTGTATCAAAGAGGGGAAAAATGTAGACATTAAAAAATGTCTTAGGCATGAGAACTCTATTTTCTTTGTCGATTCCCCTTTCGTCCTTGATAATTAAATAATTTTTAATTATTTAATTAATTCATTTTTGTAGGCATCATTTTAAAATCTGCAAACAACTAAACTTCAAACAATGGGTTAGTGTTATGCAAACTCTATCAAAATACCTCTATGAAATATATTGCAAATACTTTCAAAATGCAACAAATGATACTAGAAAGACCAAAGCATTATGAAAACAAAACCAAATTACCTATTCCATAGTTGGATTGGTGTCACATGTGCTAGTGACCCTTTCCCAATCTTTAATAAAAAGCTCAAGATGTTGAAGTGCAATGGAGATGAAAACAAGATTATTTCTCAAACCAAGAGAGTAACCTTGCCTAAAATTCTGGATCCATGAATGAGAATGGAGGCCTCATTTTATATATTTTTCAAAATGCTAAGTGTTGAAGAGGGACCAATGTGGGATCAAAAACAAGCCAATGAGTTGAGGATACTTGTCATCATGTGAGTGGTCAATGGTTGTGCAAGATTTGGGAAGAGTGCCCAAGAGGGGGAAATTTTGAATTCAAATTTGCAATAAATTTTGAGAAGGGGACAAGGAAAAAGAGCAATAAATGCCATGTTTGACTTGTCATGTTGAGGGAAAATGAGGTTATTTAATAAATCAATAAAATTGATTTATTGTGCAAGTGGATAGATCTAGATAATGCAAGTGGGATGGGATTATCATTAGGTCAGGATTACATTAAGTTAATGATGATTAGGCTGATTTAATGCTGATTAGTTGAGTTGACTTTTAAGACTTTGATTTTTTATTTATTTAAATCAGAAAATGATGGAATATGATTTAGGATTTGATTTAAATGAAGTCATGATTTATTTAATTAAATGGATGATGCAAGATGAAGGTTGAATGATAATGTTTATTTGATAAATGAGATTATTTAATGAATGGATGAAAGTGATGAATTTTCCTAATGTGAGACCTAATTTGACTGAATCCGATCAAATGCATAATGTAAATTTTGCATGTCTACATTTTGCCCCTCTTTGAAGCAATGTACTTGTTGCGTTGGTTCAAAGAATAACTACCCTTGATCAAAATTAAAAAATTCATGATTTTTAGATACCCTAGCCGAGTACAGCTGTGACACAATGCCCCTCGGTCAGTGAAAAGATTCGATTTGAGGGTCGATCTAGCGATAAAGAGGTTCAAAATGGATGGTTATGGATGACGATGCAAAGATGATTTCAAGATGCTTAGAATAACAAATCTATATTATCCTAAACAACTTAAATGATGATATGATATGAGATGGATGAGATTGATGATGTGATATGCCATGATTATGCAATGGATGATTTATGAGATGCTTAGACTAACAGATCTATATTATGATGATGATTATACAATGCATGTGAAATGATTGATATTTCCTAATATATATATGATATGAATGATATGATATCTTGCATGATTTGTGGATACAAGATGTATCACAGGGATGCAAGATGTATTATGATGGATGATGATGGAAATTGAAATGCAGGAAATGAGATGATGACAAGAGGATCCAATAGAAGTCCATAATTATGAGGGGTGATGATGAGAAATGATGATAAGAAATGATGATAGATGGATGATTTTGCTTTATCAAGGATTGGGATTTTCAAAGAGTCACTTACTTTATGTTTGATAACACGCCTAAGTACGATGCATCAAGGTATGAAGGACCGGGATGGCATTATTGCCAGGTGTAGTGGACTTTGTTCAAACAAATAGATAGGAATGTTGTTGAACACACCCTTGACATATAGGAAACCTTACTTCAAGGCCATTACCTAAACTCCAAGCTGAAGTATTAAGCCAGGTTATATTACAAAGGCGTCCAACAAGCACAATGAAACAAAATAATAATGATCATTTACCCCATTCCTGTCTCTCTAAGTCAACTATTCCGGATATCATCGAGGGGTCCTTGGAATAGGAGTACAATAAGATAAATCAAAGAAAAAGATCAAAATTACACAAACAAACTGATATTCTTCATACCTTACAGTAAAGGGATGTGTTTTGATAGGATAAGAATCCAAGGTGATATCAAAATGATGCCCATTGTCGAGCGATATATCCTAGGGCATGCATATCTGGGATGATGATGGTTTGATAAGTTGATTGATAGGCTATTGATATAAGGTCGATTGGCATGTTTGCAACTGATCAAGAGTTTAATTTTGTGTTCAATGGTTCGTTGTTTCAATTTTGATTTTACATTTGAAGCTTGCTTTTGCTGATTGTTGTGATTGTTTCTATTTGTGTTGCCAAAGGATGAATGTGATGATCAGTTTATTATGGATGATTGATTATTTCGAGTGAAAGCGAAATGGGATGGGTGGATTTTTCAAATATTTGGATGTTTTTGACGTTTTGAAATGTTTTGAGGCTATTTTGGTGTTTTTGGATTTTACATGTTTTTTGATTTTTTCGATTTTCTCTTATGTTTTTGATTTTGATGTTTTTGAATGTTTTGGATTTTGATGTTTCCTTTTGAATGCTTTTGGATTTTGATGTTTTTCTCAATGTTTTGATTTTGATGTTCCTGTGGGCTGATCAAAGATTAGCCTTGCCTACGCTTTTAAGCTCAGAGACGATGTAGTTCGAATTTCAATGTTTTTGATGTTTTCTGCTTTTTGAGTGTTTTTTGGATTTTGATGTTTTTCGAATGTTTTTGGATTTTGATGTGATTTGGATGTTTTTGGATTTTTGATGTTTTGGATTTTGATGATTTGGATATGGATGTGAATGATGATATCAGTACTCTGTTTGGGATTTTGTTGAAAACCAAGCTAAGGTTGATTGATTGAATCAATGGATTGATGATAATGATAGCATTGTTGAGGATGCAGAACAATGCAAGGATTGATTGATGAGGATTAATGATGATGATAGCATTGTTGAGGATGCACAACAATGCAAGGATAGATTGATTAGGATTGATAATGATAACATTGTCGAGGATACATGACAATGCAAGGATAGTGTTAAGCAACACAAGGATATCCTGAGATGATTTTTTGATTGGATTTGATTGATCATGTTTGATGAAGCTTGGTTTCGAACAAAAGATGTTTGGATGATTTGATGTGATGTTGAAGGATGCATTTAGATGTGACTGATAGTGATTGTTTAGATTGATGTTCGATGAAAGATGAAGCTTGATAAGGACTGTTTTCGTCAAAATATGCCATGGGCTAGTGATTTGGATTTTTCGCTCACAAGTGGTGGACCAATTTGATTTCATGTTTTCCAATGTTCGGATCGCCACATAAGCTGGAGGATATAGACCAAGATTTATTCTTGAAGCAAGATGTACATATCTGCCCCCAATGTCTAGCAACGTATGGAATGCAATGGATGGATGCTCGGATAAGTGTATGGATGAATGGATATGGTAAGCACGCAAAGTATGCCAAGGATTATCTTGCGATAAGATAAGGTGTTCGGATAACAAGTGCCCATTTGGATAATGCTTCATAGCTCAGATAATGATTCATAGGATAGGATTAATGAAAACGGCCCATGTCAAGATGTTTACCATAAGCAAGCATAAAGTGTGCTCCAAAATTTCATCAAAATCAAGATAACTTGGACTATGGATGAATATGGATGAAAATGGATTGGATAAATGGTTCATGGATGCATGGATTTATTATGGATGAGATGGATGGAATGCTCGATTTATTATGGATGGGATGAGATGCTTTCATCTGAACTAGCGCACGTAGATGCTTGATTCCACACATGACACCTATTTGCCAGGTTTTCATCATGGTCTTGCCCAAAATGCCACCGTAGTGGTTTTCACTATAGGACGATTTTTTGTCTTTACTGTTTTCAATCCTTTTTTTTTTTTTTTTGATTTTTGCTTTTTTGATTTTTCAGCTTTTTTTCCGAAAAGATTTTAAGCTCATGTTGAATCACAAGGTGTTGTTGATGTAGATGCCCTCGTCATATCAATGCCATCGATATCCTCGCTTGAAGGAGCCGGGCGGTTAAGATACGCGGCACTTGAATGCAGCCTTTTGGGATTCTTGATCTGCTTCACGATACCGAGTTAACTCGTCGGTGCGACATCGTGATAAAGTGCCTTCAAAAATCCTTATGATGAAGGGTCATCACAATACATGGTCAATGTGAGAATTGATATCAAGTGCATGGAGGCTGGATGGAGGCGCGAGGGAATAAGATGGATTAAGGATGTATTGGGAACCTTTGACTCTCCAAACTTGGGAAGATGAGCAATGATGGGTGGATACGTATAAAGCGCGGGAATTAGGGACCAACCGCTTGATACACTTTTGTACCGCCACTTGAGAAACTCGCCAAGTTTTGTGACATCTTTTGATGGATATATTTTTATTTCAAGCCCCATAGTTTCTTTGACTAATGGGGTGTGATAGGGATGATCTTTCTTTTGTATTCTTTGGTATCCATATGTATTTGATTTGTCCATTATGCTTCTCAGCTTCTTTTGCTTTGATAATTTTCTTCATACTTTGATTCAAATCTTTCTTTCGAAGTTGGTCCCAATTCATGGATGGGGTGATGGGTGGATGAAAATTCATGGCGTGGCTAGTTGTAGTATTGGCAATGGTTTCACCATAAAGATTCTTCATGCTCCCTATGTTGATGTTTGCTTGAGACGAAGTTGCCCCTAGTATGGTGGTAGTAGCAACTTCATGCTTTGATTCTGCTTGTTTGAAGAGCTCTTGTTTAGAATGCATTCTCTGATCAATGATCACTGTAGACAACATTATTTCCATTTGTTGCTCTGCTAATTCTGGATTATACTGTTTTGTCTGATTTTCTTCCTTGAGTGGATAATGTTTGATATCTTTATTCATGATTTCCTTAATCTGATTTTGGGACATATTTGATCCTGATGTTGACAACTCCATTTGACTGTAGGAGTTGATAATCTGCTCTTTTTGTGCAATAATGTCGGGAATAAAGGGATCCTGTTCTGAATAACGATCATCTATGTTTCCATCCAAAGAAAGCATCTCATGGGTAGATGGAGGAGTATGGATATGATCATCTTGCCTAGATATGAGAGTTTCTATTAGATCATTATAGTATCTTGAAGATACGAATTCTTGATCTTGAATGATTTTAGAGTTGCTTTTGACATGCTTTGGATCAAGTTCTTGACATGGGTCAGTTTCAAAGGATGGACTGCTTACAAATGGCTCTTGGATATCTACATTATGCATGGGAAGTGGCTTAATATCTTTGTGATCTTTGAGTGTACTTGGATCAGGTGTCGAGTTGAAGATTCCTTCAATATCGGCAATCATGAGGTCGAAGGATGTCAATATGTCTTGGAAAGGACCATAGCTAGACCTTGGTGAAAGATTTTGATCATGCTTTGGCATAAATTCTTGAGATATGTCCTCTACCTCATTAGGTGATGTAGATACATTTTCAACATGATCACTAGTCGATGCCTCGTTGAATGAAGTGAAAATATTTTTATTGATGGATAGATCTTGAACATTGTTTTCAAAAATTGCAGTAGAGAGATTTCTAAGGTCTTCAACCATAGGGTCAAATGATGTTGACATTTGTGGAATTGGATCATTGTTGGGTATTGTTGGTGTATTTTGATCATGATTGAGAAGTGACTCTTGACATATATTCATTTGATCATTGGATGGAGTAGACACAACTTCAAGGTATTCAATGATGGAGTGATCTTGATCTTTTTTCTCAACAGTTGTCATCTTTTGTGTTTGTGCTCATGTTGGTTGGGTATCTTGAGAGGCTTGGGCAGCTTGAGAGGATTTTTGCACTTGTCGAGCTCGTCATGCTTGTTGCTTGGCTAGATATTGTTGGATGGCCTTTTGGTAGGCCTGGTGAGCTTTTAGCGCAATGTCATATTGTCTTGCCGCATTTGGTTTTGGTGGTAGTGGTGGCGGATTTGGAATCGTGTTGGATGCAATGATGGGTGTGATGGAGGTGGATGAGATTGGTGGACATGATGTCTCCACTATGGTACTCACATCAAAATCCAAAGGCAATTTGGCCCCTTGTTTTGCTAGTTCAAGCATGTACAACGAAGGGTTGAGTCTCATCATGACATTGATCATTCGATGATTATCCGGATTTTGGAGCATTTCTATCATTTCCTCGTGAGACATTCCAAAAGTAGGGTCCTCTCCTTGGTTTTGTGGATTTTGTGATGATGAGAGGGTCAATGGATTGCTTGATTCTGTTGGATTCATTTTTGTGTTGGTTTGTTTAAGATTTCTTGAATTGAGTGTTTCTTTGTTGGCTTCCATACTCTTCTTGTATTGAGATCTAGTTTGAACCATAAAACAAGGATCAATCTTCGAGAATATGGGAGATGAATCTCCTGATTCCTTGGATTAATCTCTATTTTATGTCCCAAAGTGAAAGTTTTAGGATGCTTTTTAGGATTAAATGTGATGATGATATGATGGTGATGTTTAAAGATGGATGTTATGGATGTTTTTGGCTTTTTATAAATCTTGAATGAAATACTAGGCTTTGGATTTTTGATTGGTTTGATTTTTGGATTTTGAGATTTTGTCCTTGATCTTGATTTGGATTTTGATTTTGATTTTGAACAAAAGGACCCTAAGGTATTTGATAATGATCTAAAAGATAGTTGTGTTCAAAGGATGATGATTTGGATATGTGTGAGGAGAAGGATGCATCTACCCACACCTACCCAAACAAAATGATTGTTTCACTAAGTATATGGAGAAGGATTCATCTACATACACTAAGCTAGACAAGATGATTTGGATGAATTTGACTAAGGATATGCAAAAGGATGCATTTACACATTCCTAGCAAAAGGTGTTTTGATAAATGTTTTCAAGGACTTGGTCTCAAAGATTTTGGTGTTTGCTTGATTTTGTCATAAAGCCTAGCACTTCAAGGATGATTTCAAGGTTTTTCAAAAGATGATTTGTGAGATGGATTTTGATGTTTTGAAAGATGGATGAAAGAGGTTTGATTTGTTTTGATCCTTTAGGTGAACCTAAAAAAGACACTTTGTATTTTCCTAGACCTAGGTATTGAAGAGCATGCATATGCTTCCTCAAGACCTTTGTAACCAAGGAATGATTTGAACATTTTGGATTTCCAATCAATGATTTGTGCTTTTAGGATTTGGGAGGCTTCAACACACATGAAAGTTAATTTTCCTTATCTTTTCTTAATGGCTTCATTTTACCAAAAAACACTTTCTTTGATTAAGTTTTCAAACTAAGATGTCCAATGTCTTAATTTCTTCAAACCCCACAAGATATGTTATGTGAAATTCAATGAACTTAAGGCAAGGCAAGGGTTTTCCTATTGTTTACTCAAGAAGACAAATTGAGGTATAATCCAATGCTCTAGAACCTCTACTGACGGAATCCACAAAAGTGAAAGGCAAAGAATATATGGATTTCGAGTCAATGATATTAGTCTTCAAGAGGGTTTGAAATTTTGAGAATCATGTTGAATGTTTGTTTGCAAAATATTTTCGAATACAATACCCTGTTTTCAAATGAAGAACAATTACAAGCCCTATGGATGTAAGACAATATTTGTTGATTCCCACTTGACAAGTCTAGCTACTACACTTATCTCTACCTATAGTTAGATGCTTGACTCCATCGCTTCCCTCCACGCTCATTAACGCCAATCGGGCAGCCACATCAACACCTATGAAACTCCCATGGCGCGGCTTTCCATCTCTACTAGAAGACTGTAAGAGTGTGGGGTGGCTTCAGAATGACCATTCTTGCACCAACAAATAGATTAAGGATTTTGGCAAATTCTAACACATGGGTTCTAGTAAGGACTTTCCGTTCGTGGAGATTGACCCATACGGCAAGAGTCCCCTTTCGGATCCATCTTGTCAGAGCCAACCGCGTGATTATGGCGTTTAACCAAAACCCTCATTTATATCCCGGTTGGAAATACTCTTGGCTTTAGAGTGTTACCAGTTGAGTCGTTCCCTTGGGTGAGTACTTTTTCCCCAAGGCAAGCCCTCTAAGATAAACAAAAGCGAGCAAAGACAATCCGTAACTCGATCGATCTTTGATGGCACAAAGAAAGAGAATGTACGCAAAAATGCCCCTACTCACACTCGCACAAGATGTTCAATTTTAAGCCCAAATTGAAGTGTTTCAAAGCAATAAAATGTATTTTGAGTGTTTCTCTTGCACCCTAGATCGCACGCAGCACAAGGGGAGAGGATACGCACTCAAAAGACAAAATCACACAATTCAAACACTTGTTCATTTTATATCCTTCAAAAGCAATTTTGAATTCGTTTTAAGCACCAAGATGAAGTGTGAAATTTGATTTACTCAATTTTAGCCCAAAATCAAAAAGCTAGTAACTTTGTAAGGTTCAATTTTAATCCAACATTGAAAGAAGAAAATGATCTAGTTGGGTTAAAACAGAAAATTAAAGCATGAAATAGAAGCCTTTAAGCATTAAAAAATGCTTTTGTGAGTTTCAAATTTGATGCTTAATTCTTCAACTCTAACTTTGCTTTCGTTTTCACCTTATTCCACTCCTCAATTCTAATGCTTGACTTTTATGTTAACCTTCACCTATAAGCACACAAAAAATAAGATATTAGAAATGAGATTTATGTTGTACATATAATGCCTTCGTAAAAGTTCATTTTCCTTGAAAGCTTAAATTATGCATTGATTTTATTTTTGATGATCTTTATGAGAAATGTTCAAATGTTGAAACATATAAACAATGGTGATGCAAACCTATCTACATTACTAGGTAAGCATAAAAAAGAATGTGTACCATAATAGCATAAAATGATTTAAATCCATGTGAGGGCTTTAACAACTTTCAAGCAAATGTGATTGATAGACGTAAGGTCAATCAAGCATAAATGTTTAGAAAAGAACTTTTAATCTAGGGCCTTCATGTCATAGAAGACAAAGTTCCTAAACCTACATATTTAACAGCTTTAGATCCGCATTTAATCACTCAAGGGAACTTTCAAATTGATGAAATTGGCGGGGCAATAAATGCATTAAAACAAAACTTAAAAGATATTGTTGAACTGTGTGGCTGCCAGCTGTAAAGAAAAGATCACG